>PVKN010025979.1:0-13962 GCA_004027915.1 Capromys pilorides
CTCCTTGGCACTGTGCAAGGAGATGCTGGGCCCTCCTTGTCAGTGACCCCGGATCTGGCCTTGTCTTGCAGATTGTTACCACAATGTGTGCCTTTTCCTAGCTCGAGAAATGGATGCGGTGCTGTTGTCTGTCGGGTGAGTTTCTGAGATAGTTCTCAGCTTTTCCATGGTAAGAAGGTAAGAAGAAGGTGGTGGTGGTGATGTGTGTGTGTGTGTGTGTGTGTGTGTGTGTGTGTGTGTGTGTCTGGAATGGGTTCCTGGATGATCATAGCACAGCAAGGAGTACCTGGCCATGAGGCACTCATGTGCATGAGGCCATGATATTGGTGCAGCTGCATTCAAAGCAGCCTAGAAAAAAGCCCACTTTAGAGGAGTGGCAAAAAAAGCTCACTACATGGCCCCCAGGCTGTTGGGAAATGTCTTATGACCAATTCCTAATAATATGAAAAGATTTACAATGTTGTGGCTGAATCTTAGCAGTGCAATGTTAAGTGAAATAATTTTAAAAATTACATAAACCTATTATTTTTCAAAGTCTAAAATAATTAAAATCAAAGTAGCATTTTTTATAAGTCCATATATTTCAAACAGAACCATGCCACACAGGGAAGAGAAAAGAAGGATGATGTATTGAGCGTTTAAATAATCCTTCTCCCTTGTTCAGGCAACATCTATTGGGAAAAGATGGTGTGGTGGACAGGGATGGCTGAAGGTCATGGTCAAGGTCCTGGCTGTGGTTGGGGTGATGGTTCTGCCGACTCTTATTGTGTTATTAAGCAGTTACCTACATACCTACCAAGTGCCAACTGCCAAGCACATAGGGACCAAGTAGAGAGCATCTTAAAACAAACTTTGGTCCTTTGGAAACAAGATCGTCTTCACATTGATGGAAGGGGAGTGAGGGAAGTTCTCTAGGATTCTAGTGCTTGTTCCTAGAGATCTCCACAAATAAGGCAGAGAAAGTTTAGGAAGACAGGTGAGGGAAGCCAAAAGGAGCTGTGCAAGAATCCAAATGGCCAATGGCCCTCTTCTATCCTTGGTTGCTTGCAGTCCAAGTACAGAACGCAGCTGTGAAGCTCCAGTGGGCCATTTACTACCACTGACTCTGGAAGCACTGAAGAGGGCAGCGTGTTTCCAGCATACAGTGGCTCACAATGCTGGCTACCATTGCCCTTGAACTTCTGACATTAGAGTCTGTGTTTCCAAAGACCTGAGGAATAATTAATTTCCTTTGAATAAGTAACACAGAAAGGTATGAGTGAGTGGCAACTTTGACATTTGAAATAATGTACTCAGTGTATCTTTAATATCTGTGGAGACTTAGCCTGTGGAGCATTCCAGTTCCAATAGAATGATCGGTGGAATAATCAGGAAGAGGGAGGACTTGGGGCTGTAAGAGACATGCAGTGGGTGATGCTTTGGAGATCATGTCTCAGGGACACTGAAATGGGGGAGAATTTTTCTCCTCTCCTTTCCTTTCTCTGGCTGAAAGCTACTTCACCTGGACTTTTGTCTTAGCTTTCCTATGCTACCACTGACAAGCAGTGGGAGTGATACCTGACGATTGCATCTTTTGACCAAGGGATGATAAAGACCAGACTGGGACAAACATTGTAAGAATATGCACTTGTGCACAGGTAAAGTTTTATGGGGCAAGGATTTTAAGCCAAACTGGGGCTTTGACTGGAGTGAGTGAGCAATTTTTCAGACAGAGAGACCCAAGAAGTTCTCTGGCAACCTGAAGTTGAAGATTAGCATGGATAAATTAGTGACAGAGTGAGACACTGTCCCAAAAGTAAAAATTGAGAACTTCTGGAGATTTCATTCAGTGTGAAAGTTTGGGATCCAATATGGTTTCAGCTCAGTGGTTAAGCACTTGTCTAATATATACAAGATTCTCAGTTTGATCCTTAGCACTGCAAAAAAAAATCTGGTTTCAGCAAAACCTTCGACTTACTTGGACTACTGGATAGTTACAGTGATCATGTTCTGGGGGCTGTGGGATTTCTGTGTATCTGGCATTGTTGTCCAGTGCAAAACATAAAGACCTTCTACTAGATAACACACACACACGCACACACACACACACACACACACACACACACACACACACACACACAAAAGGTAACAAAGAATTTCCTTTGCTCAGGAACTGCTGAGTTACTCTTACAGCTGGCATCATCATGAAAGAGTTCAGTCTTTGAAATAACGTGAGGGTGGGGTAGTAGAGGCATATACCAGCATCGGTGGTTAAGTACAGCCAACTGACCCCATGCCATCGTCTTGGACAAAGTTATCAATATGCAAAACTTGGTATGATCCGACTCAGGGATATGTTAAAGCACCAAAGGGAACAGACACAATAGGAAGATAGATTCCAAGCTGGTTATCCCAGTTTGGTCACTCATAAGAAGCCTGTGGCCTGCAGGAAAGAGTGTTCTCAACAAAATCAGCCCTCAGGTCCCTGGAACATAAGTGGGGGATCTGTTGTCATAATCCAGATGGTGAAGATGTTATTTAAAGTAAGCCTAGGGAGAAACTAATAATATGTTATTCAGATATTTGAATTCCAAAACTAGTGATTCTGACTGGACAAAGAGGAAATGAAGCTAGAGAGTTTATTTAGGCTTGTTCATGGTGACAATTTCTTATTTTATTCAGACATCATGCATTGGTGACTTTATTAGGTCTCATGATGGGCTCAGTGAAAAATTTCATGCTGTGAAAGCTACCATTATTTGTTTCTTATCATTCTGATCTTCTGTTACACCATGGTCCCATCAAGTGGTCACTAACTGACTCAAGATGCCACATAGGTCCACTTGCCATTTTTCTGTCGTCACTGCTTCTGCCTCTTCCAAAGTCAATAGTTTTCAACTTGTGTGATCTTGTGTGGGGTTTATGTACGCACTGGAAATATGAGTGGGGAAGTTAGAATCTTGGCATCCAGGATATAGGGAAGTTGTTCATATTAGCATGGGAAAACAATGGAGATGCCAGCAGTTACATCTTAGAATCATTCTGAAAATCTAACCAAAGAAGTTCTCCCAAGCACTGTAGATGACACAACAGGTCACATGGCCTGCAGTGAAACCTGTGAGCAGTGTTCTTTGTTTCCTTTTTCCTCCTTAGATATCGAATGCTTCCTGACTACCATTACCCTACCATTACCAGGGACTGTCTGAATGCCACCATTCACTTCCTGAGGAGACTAAAAACCTATGGTGTAGACCCTTCCCGGGTTGTGGTGTGTGGGGACAGCATTGGAGGAGGGGTTGTAGCCCAGATCATCCAGGCTTTGGTGGGCCAAAGAGATCTTCCCAAGATCCGGGCTCAAATCCTGATTTATCCAGTTATACAGGGCATCAATTTCCAGTTACCGTCTACTCAGCAGAACAAAAATGTGCCATTCCTCACCCTGGAACTCATGATGTTGTGTATTTGTAAATACATGGATATTGACCTCTCCTGGCAAGATGCCATGCTGAAGGGTGCTTTTATACCTGAGGAGACCTGGAAGAAGTGCAGGAAATGGCTCAGCCCTAACAACATCCCCAAGAGATTCAAGAACAAATACCAGGAACCCCAGTTTCCTGGGCCTTTTAATGAGACTGCCTATCTGGAAACCATGCACCTGTTTAATGTCACAAATAGTCCCATCCTAGCTGATGATGAGACCATTGCTCAGCTTCCTGACCTCTTCCTAGTGAGCTGTGGTCAGGACATCATCCGTGATGATGGCTTGCTCTATAAGAAGCGCTTGGAAGACCAAGGGGTCCCAGTGAGCTGGTACCATGTGGATGATGGCTTCCATGGATGCATAATTTTATTTAATAAGAAACCTTTCTCTTTCTCATGCACCCAGAATATTTTAAATGCTGTAGTCAGTTATGTAAAGAATATATGACAGCAACACTGGGACCATAAAGAGTGTGAGACCAGAATGCCTCTGTCACATCTGAGTATTCTGCTCAGAATTTATTGCAGAAAAAGAAGCACCCTTTCCCAGTGAGGGAGGAAAAGATGAAGTGAAGAACTCCCTGGGTTTCAGAGAAAATAAAAACAAAATCTGTTTTCCTTCCAGTACTATCACTGTCCAGTCTTGCATTTAGCAGGTTCTTTAACATTGAGAAATAAATATCAAAGCATGAGTTTAAAAAAAGAAACCTTTAAATTGGTCCTAAAGCTTTAACCCATGGATCTCTGCAGAATAAGTAGCAACAACTTGTTCCACTGTCCATAGTGAACGCATCACCATGATGACAAATCATCACTGGGACCGGGTGCCTGCTGGATGAAGGGTCACTAATTCAATGTCACTAGTAAAATCCCAGGTATGAGTGGCTCCAGATGCCCTGGACATATTCGTGCAACTCACCTTTCCCTTGATCCAAATAGCCAGGGAGTGAGATGCAAGGCAGAGGTGAGAGGAGACGTATCAAAAAATGGTGAGCTCCGGAGAACCAGGAGCTTTATCTGGACTCAGATTTTTAATGGGAATTCTTAAGGAAGGCACCTAGTTGGAAAGAGCTTTTTCTTAGAGCTGAGAGTGTGTTGGGAAGCTCTGGATGCCATCTAGGGCATATAAAGTGTATTCTTTGCATATCTCCCCTTAAGTTGGAGACTCAGGTCATCAGTGTCCTGACAGAACTCAGCACTTTTGCCTTTATGGGTCAGTCCCATCATCATATGACATCACCCTCTCCAAATGGCACTCGCACTCATAAAGAGAGACAGATGGGCCCCCCTAGCTATGAGATGTCCTACATTATGTAATGATTATGTAATGTAACCACCCATGCTGCTGCTGTTGCCACCAACCATGTCTCTGTAGCAAGCCAACCATGTCTTTCTCACACCTGGGGATCACACTGGGTATACACAGCATGGGTGAGAGACCACAGGACCACCACAGGATCTGCTCTACACAGAAGGGCACCAAAGAAGGTGATAGGAAGAACAACAAATCTGACTTGTTGGCCCAGAGCACACAGGTTGGTCCACAACTCTGGGTGGGCTCCACCTTCTGGAGCTGGTGACCTTCCTCAGCTCCTCCTTTCCTCTCCTACATCACTCTTTATTCTCAGAGGGTCTTCAGGCCTCCATTGAGCCTCTTCTCAGTCTGTTCATGACAGCTGCTTTCTGTCCTTGGGTCATCAAGACAGAGAAGACACACCAGCTTTTCCTCTTGAAAGTCTATTAGACTCAAGAACACCAGATCCATTCTTAAGATCCATTCATCTCCGTGGACATGACTGAATCTCATCCAAGAACACATAAGAGGCCATCGACAGGTACCAGTGATCCAGATAGCCTAACATCACAATGGAATAGTTGATGAGCAAAAATGTGAATATCACGGGACTTTTTTGAGGGATGGGTGGAAACAGAGGTGATTTTGACCTTGTCTCATCATTTCATGAGGGGGGAACCAGCTATTTCAAGAAAATAACTTCAAGACGTTGGGGAAAATCCACAGCGCAAGGAATGGAAGAGAAATAAATGAGGTGGTGGCAACAGTATTAGCAGGGGCCACTGAAGTCATGCAAATCTTTTAGGAACATAGAGAAGAATCTAGATTTAATTTAAGACTGTAGCCAACTAATGTCTCTAATCAGGGAAACAACTGGATTCATTTTGTTTTAGAAAAAAAATATTCTGGAGGAAAGCAGAAAACATTGCCAAGGACTAAATGATGAAATGCTATAACAGAATCCAGGCCCCTCTCCCTCTCTTTTAGAGAGCAAATGCATAACCCAACTGTCTCTCATTGCTGGGACAAATACCCAACACCAAAAATGAAGGAAAGAAAGGTTTATTTAGCTCACAGTTAATGGAGGTTTCAGTCCATACTCGGCTGGGTCCAAGGTAGACTGGCACATGGCAGAGAGCAACCTTTTATGGTGGTGGAAAGAGCAAGACAGCAAACTGGAGGCATAGCAGCGACGATGGCCACAGAGGAGAAGTCTGTGTCCCTTAAGTTGCACTCAGGCTATCCACTCCAGGGTGAGGGAAACACTCACACCCATAATCCCAGCAGTACTAAAACCCATAATCCCAGTGAATCATGAGTTAATCTCAAACTCTAGAAGTCCCAGCCCCATGACTGCGTGAGGTTTTGGGGGTACATCTAGACACATGCCATAACACCAACATAAATTAAAGATAAAGAAACTCCAGTCCTGTCACAAAAAAAGAAGAAATCAAAGATAACTCACTAGTTTGAGAAATGTTTAGGGGACAGAATGGCAGCAATGGTTATAGTATTGGAGAGAGGGAAGGGAGTTGTAATTTATGGAGGTAGACAGAGCCTCAGAATTAAATGAGATAAGGGGAGCAGGGAAGGAAAGGTGGTCACTGTCAAAGTTGTCATCAAAGTTAAAGCAGTGGGTGGTACACAATCAGAGCTATAGGAAACTGGTAACCACTACATGAGCCATTGATTTGTATTATGAATATTGGGCTGTAAAGAATATCAGAATCACCATGTAGAGGCTGCTACAGTAGCCAAAGATGAGGCAGAAAAATCTAGCAGAGGTCAGTCCTGCAATAGTGCTTGAGCCAACTGGAAGCTTATTTAAGAGACTGGGACTTTGTGGACAGCAGAAAAATTTGCTGTGGTGCAGTGGGCAACATGGGTGCACAGAGATTGTCTGCTGGGGCCCCCGGCTTGAGGCAGAGTCAAGGCACTGTGTTCTCATTCTCATGAGTCGCTTCCTGCCCTCTGGGATTGTCAATTTGGGGGAGATGGCACCCTTTAAGAGCCTCCGATCGAAATATTCTCTGCAGCCTAGAAGAGAGCACCACACTCTTTCAAGATATAAGCTGTCCTCTGACACCTTGATTCTTTGCTAGGCCACTCAGCTTTCAGGTAGCTCAGCTGTAAGTCCCCTTACCATGGACAAGAGGCCACGGCTGTCCCTTATTTTCTGTAAAATAGCCTGATGGGATGGGATGTTGCATAAAGTGCCATGTGGGTGGGCATGGATTTCTATGAGTAACATAGTGATGATGGCAGAATTCTGACAGGGAAAGTAAATCTACACCCAGAATGCATCACGCAGGGCAAACCTCTGCTTTCCTTAGGGTAGGACACTGCCAATGTGATGAAATCCTTCAATCACCTGTGAGCCTGGCTTGTTTCACTGAGCAACAGCGCCACCTTGTGGATGGGGTATTGGTTCCCGCTGGTGATGGACTACGTACATCTGGCAGTGGTAGAAATTAAATGGAGCTTTATAGAGGTAGCTGTAGGTGTGTTCTTCTCCTATGGGCGCAGTAACATTGCCAAAACCACAGTGGCATAACTAACCCAAGTGCTTTCTCTAACAGTTCTGACTGAGCTCAGAAGTCTAGAATGGCTTGCAAGACTGCTCTCCTGCTGCAGGCCCTGGGGAGAAAGTGTTTTTCCTGGTTTCCAGTGTTTGAGTACCTCCTTCACTGATCGGGAGCCCTTCTACCCAGTTCAAAGCCAACGGTAAAATTCAGAGCCTCCTAGCATCCTCAGGTGAGATTGAGTAAGGCATTAATGTTCTACCTTCTGGCTTGAGCTCTCACACGATAAAGTAACGGCTTTTTGTCATCTGTTTAATGGTATAGTTTTTCCTCGGGAATTTTTTCTTGATAATTTTTTGGGGGATTTAAAATGACCCCTGATCTAAGCATAGTACTGAAATATTGTTTAGTGTTCCTCAATGTCAGAGGGTTATGATGTTTTACAAAGAACATGTTTTATGCGGATGAGTGTTTTAGAGTTGTTGACTATGACTTGAGAGTTAATAGATCAGGAATATATATTAAATAAGGAGTAGTCTTCAAATAGAAACACATACGGCATTTGAATATAGTTTCTGATTGGCTGGTAAACATGTAGGCAGAGACATAAAACAGCATCACTCTATTTTCTCTGAGTTACTGGTATGCTGTTTGCTATTTCAGTGTTGTTCAGTGTTTCCTTGACCCCACAGAACAAAAAACTATCTTCAATATCTTAAACTGATGAAATACACTATTTTGAAAGTAAAGCCAACAAGATGCCTCTGCAATCTAAAGCGCCTGCTTAGGCAAGTTTAGGCAACCGCAGGGACTGCAGTTTGATCTCCAGCACCACATGCTGTGCCAGCCTCGCCCCCAGGGAAGGCTGAGCCGACCATAATATATGAAAGAAAGAAAGTAAAGTGATGTCTGCCAATCATTGAATTCAGTGGTGTGAGGTCCAGTGACCTATCTTGCACCTCAGAGGAGATCTTTGAATATTTTCCACACCAAAGAATCCTCAGGAAATGTCTGAGGTCTTGGGCCTTTCAATTTTTGTATGGAATTTATCTCCCAGTTTTTAGTTTGCATCAGTCTAGCGAGGCATCTCTCCCAGTTGGCCTTATGTTGACTGGGCTTCAAGCACTCTTCGGTGCCCACTGCAGGAAGGGAGAAATGGTCATTTTTAAGTAGAGCTCCTTTCTTGACTTGCACAAGTTTACGCCATGTCAGTAGAGGACCTGGAAAGATACTAAAAAAGGAAGGGATCTGTCCAATCCCATTTTCTCTCCTCAAGCTTTTATTGCTTGCTACTTCTCTGGCATGAGTTCCTGCAGCTCCACGATTTGTGATTTGTGTGTCACCTCTTGGAGCAATTTATCTCTCTATGAGCGACTTCCCTGGCATCTTCTTGTGCAACTCCTAGCATCCCCTCACTGAGGCCTTCCCTTGCACCCTAGAGAGGAGATTCCCAGATGGTTTTTACCAACAGAGCCCCTTGCTGCTTTTCTTCTTTGCCAGAACAACACCACCCATGTCTAAGAAGTCTGGTTGTCAGCCCAGTGGATGGTAGCTGTTCCTTATATCTGATGATCCTATATCTCTTAGAGCTCTCTCTATTTCTAGCCAGTGACCTGTTAACACAAACTCTTTGTTCTAGTTGATAGGTTACGGCCCGAGGACAGACTGCTACATTATCATGGCCCTGATCCAACATGGCTGAATCCCAAAACAACAGTTTATCTACCTCATGACCACTTCCTCATCCTTGACCACTCCAGCCCTGGATGCAACTTCCTTTAAACTTTCCTGCCCACACAAGGGAGCCTCCAGTCAGCTCCTTGTGTGTCACTGACCCTGTCCCTCACACCCTGCCCCTAGCAAAAGTCCATAAAGTCTCAGGCTCCCTGTCTCAGGCCAGAAGATCTTCCCATCTTCCTGCCCCAGATCTCCTCCATGTGTTTAGAGGTAATAAAGGCTCCCCTTCCCCCTATTTCTGCTTCTCTGCTGTGCTGCTGCTGCCACCACCATCAATGTTACCTCTAAAACGTCTCACTAGTTAATAAGTTTGTTATATTAAGTTTTTTCTTTTCTAATTACTGTCTGTTTTCTGTCTTTTGGTGTACTTAGTTGATATAGAATTGGTATTAATTCTGATACCAAGAGACAAACCACAACATAGAATTTGGAGGTTTGTCTGATCACAGGTTTTAGTACAAGGCTGAAGTTTACAAATTGGAAACAAGATACAAATAACTCACGCCAAACAGTGGCACCATAAGTGGCTCAACAATCACCTACGACTGGGATGAGGAGATAGCTCGGCAGTCTAAGCACTTGCCTGCCAAGTGCAAGGAACCAGGTTTGATCCCTGGTACCACATGTCATGAGGCCACTGAAACTAGGTGTGGTGATACACATCTGTAATCCCAGTGCTGGGGTGGCTGAGACAAGAGGATCAGTATGAGTCAGAGCTGCATAGCAAGACCCTGTACCAAAAAAAAATTAAAAAGAAAATCACACCTATGACTGGTTTGAATAAAGAACCAACCAGAGAGTATGTTCTATGACTGAGAGGTTAAACTCGATGTTTAAAATTAGAATTACAAACAAGAAGACAGGTTATTTCAGCCAGTTGTGGTGGTGCATGCCTCTAATGCAGGGTTTATTAGGCTAAATGATACTGAAGATTGTGAATTTGAGGCCAGCCAGCGGTATGTAGGAAGTTCCAGGCCAGCCCTAGACTATAGGCTGAGACTTTACCTTAAAAAACAAGCAAGCATGCAAGCAACTTGATAAGCTGGTTTTTCAGCTCTCTCATGCTGAGAATGGAAACCACCACTCATCCAATTCTGGCACCAAAGAAGAGTCAATCTTTCCTGGGCTGTGGGTGAGCCAAAACCTTGCTGAATCTACACATGTGTGTTTCTCAACTTTCTAAAAACTGGAGTAGTTCTGTATACTTGAGAGGGTTGGAAAAGCTGTACCTACCACTAGGAAGAATGGGGAATAAGTTCATTGTTCCATTTTCAAGGAATTTTCTTTTCTTTTTCTTTTTCCAGGACTGGGGTTCGAACTCATAACCTTGCACTCGCCAGACAGGCACTTGTGTCACCAAGCTATCTCCCGAGCCCCTCAAGGGGTTTTCTTGAGCTCTTGATGGTGGCCAGCAAATGAATCTAAATAGTTTGGGCTAGGCAGCAGACCTTTGGCTGAGGGCTCCTTTCTGTCACTGGTAATTTGAGAAGCCAAGTGGACCCTCCACCAGGACCATTTCTTGGCACTTTTTCTGCACAGAGCTTATGGATTAAGGCTTCAAGAAAATTTCAAGAGAGCTTTTTTCTTGCTTTTATATTTATTACACTGAATCAGAGAGGTTCTAGATGGAAGATATTGCTAGCACTAGAAAACAATAACATTTCACTGTTCTTGAATGTGATGCTAGATACTTATTCACTTGTATCTCACACTACCTTTCTGTACCATAATGAATTAATTTCTTTTTACAATAAAATAGAACTCAGATGGTTTAGTGGCTGAGACGTCCTCGCTTTATGCTACTGAGGTCTCTAGGCTTACTATCACATGCATTTCATTATTTTGAGTATAACTAAATTATGGTACAGATGATTTGTTTGAAAATTCTCTCTTGCTGAATGAGATATGTTTCTTTGTCATTTCTATTGATTATAGCTAACCACACAAGAAGAGCACAGAGGTAAAGCATGTATCCAATGGCTCCGAGCCACTAGGGCTTGGAACTCAGCAGTACAATCACTTTTGATCATATTTGGATAAACAATGTTCTTAAGCTATCTGACTTTAGTTTCAGCCAATCAAAATCACTTCCAAATTATTATTCAACCCATTTCATCATTTTCAAAGAGGGCATAAGACATATGTGTCACTGGTGTAATTAAACATCTTGATGAAATAAAAAAAAATTATTTTGCTTATTATTATCATCATCATCATCATCATCATCATCATCATCATCATCATTATTACTACATATTATTATTATTTTTGCAATGCCAAGGCCCAAATCCAGGGCTTTTGCCTACCAAGACAGTGCCCTTACATTGAGTTATACACCCAGCCTGTCATATTCCTTTTATGTAAGTGACTATAGCATTTGCAATTTTCTGAGCAGATGGGAAAGCTAAAGGTTTCCTATCACATAAAAATATGCATCCATGAAATCTACCCTCCGCCTAGTACTGGCTCATGTGGACCCCTTGGTCTTCCAAGTACTTCCTGTAGAGCAAAGGGTCATCAGGGAGGATGTCATTCCTACAGCTCACCAGAATGGCCTCGGGAAGCTGAGAGATGATCTCCTCATCTGCTAGGGGAAGGGCGAAATTATTCACAGATAACATATTCAGATAACATTTCCAGAAAGGCAGTCTCATTAAAAGGTGCAGGAAACTGGGGTTTCTGATATTTGTTCTTGAATCTCTTGGAAATGTTGTCAGAGCTCAAGCATTTCCTGTACTTCTTCTAACTGTCCATAGATATAAAAGAACCTTTTATAATGGTGTCTTTCCAGGATGGGTCAATGGCCATATAGTTACACAAAAATCTCATCATGAGGCTTATAGTGAGCAATGGAAACTTTTTGCTTTGGTGAAAAGATGGTAATTGCTTGAGCTCTGAACAATGGGATAAATCGGTACCTGAGCTCAGATCTGAGGAAGATCTTTGCTGCCCAGCAAGGCTTGGATGACTAGAATCAATTCCTCTCCTCCAATATTTTTTTCCACAGGCCACTATAGGGGCAGGAGCCACACCGCAGGCCTTCAAACCCTTCAGGAAGTGGCTGGTGGCAGCTATGCAGTGCCATAGAGGGACAGGGTAATGATAGTCAGGGAGGTTGTGGTGCCTAAAATGGAAAAAGGGAACAAAGCACAGGTGCATAGTCATCACTACCGGTATTTAAACAGTGTCTTCTGCAATTTTAGGAGACCCACCCAATCACATCCTTAGACTGATGTGGTGAGAAGAGGGTACCCCACTTTTATTTTTTTGTGATTGTGAGGAATCTTCCCAGAGTCAGGATGTGTGGGATTCCTGATTACCAGTCCCAGCTGTTTCTCATGTATACTCAAAATCCACACAATACTAATCTGAGTTGAAAGTGATTGGCTTTGGAAGGGGAGTGGGTAGCAAGGACAGAGAAAAAGACAAGTGAATCTACTTCTGGTGTTTCACACCCATCGCTTTAAAAACGGGGCTTGATGACTGCAGCATGACCTTGTGCCGCTTCCTTGAACAATGTGTCTGTTTGTAAGAACACAAAGTGCCTGCCTGGCAAGTGCAAGGTCCTGAGTTTGATTCTTGGTTCCGCCAAAAAAAAAAAAAAGAAAAGAAAACAAATATCAACATCAACTGCCACTTAAACTGAAGCAGACACCAGCTACCTAGTAGGTGCTTGCAGTGTGTAATCACAGTGCCTGAAAGTAGGAAACACATATACCAGCCTCATTTTTCCATTTCTAAAAGACATCACTGCATTATATGTTGAATGTACAAATCCAGCTCTGTTAAAGAAGTAATGAATAGTTTGTGCTTCCTGTTGAGGAAACCTGCTGGAAAGAGGCAGAAACGATCTTAGGCTCCTTGTCTTTCCCTCCTGGGTGCTGTAATACAGTGAATGCTTCTGCTCCCTTCTGTTTCCCTCATCACACCCTTTTAGGGGGTAGGGCCTTGGGGCTATGCTTGGATCATGGTGTGAAGCTCTCATGGATGAGGTCAGCCCTTTGATGAAAGAACTCTAGAGAGCACTCAGTCTCTGCCTGGTCCTCACCAGAACACAAGTGCCCTGATCTAGAACTTCCAGCCTCCACCATTACGAGAAGTGAAAATATGTTGTGTAAGTGTCTTGGTGTGGATTCTAAATGCTCCCCAAATAGCTCTGTGTTCAAGGCTTGTTATCTACTCATCACTACTGAAGTGTGGTCACACCTTGAGGTGGAGCCTACAAGGATCTTGTCTTTTGAATCATTTCAAGAGTTATGGTCTCTTCTTGTCTCCCTTGTACCTCAGCAGTGAAGTGAGTAGTTTTTTACTGACGCATTCCTCTACCATGATGGGTTGCCTCTGGCCTAAAACCATAGGACCAATGGGCATCACTTGCTCAAAGTACAGCCTAAAATAAGCCTTTTCTTTTTACAGGTTATCTCAAGTATTTTTATGGAGACTGAAAGCAGACTAACCTAGAAAATTGGGCACAGAATTGGTGTCTTTGCAGTTATTATATACAGTAGCAGATGACATGGAAAAGCCTGTGGAAGAGAGAAACATGCAATGAGCAACACCTGTCAGGGGAAATTATAGGCAGTAGACACCACTGGTGGAAGAGAATGCCTGTTAGGAGTGAAGATGAAGATGAAGCTGCCAGACATAGAACGGTGGGATTTCATGTTTCCTGTCTTTCTTTGGCCTAATCCATCCTTGCTACTTTCCGCTCTTCCTCCTGTAACAACAATATTTACCTCGTGTTTGTGCCACCATAGTATTTTAGAAGTATGAAACTTGCTTTTTGACTTTTTTAAAAAAGAGAATAAAAAATAGTAAAAAACTAGAAATAATATAGAAGTTCAGTAGACAAAATGGTAAAACATCAGCAGTAGTTGTTTCATTGCATACAGTTGTCTTCAAATTAGTTCAGATATAAGCATGAAAAATTAAAAAGAAGAAAAAAAGCTA
>PVKN010025980.1:0-13969 GCA_004027915.1 Capromys pilorides
AGCCCCCTGCTTTGAACTCACTCTGTGGTCCAGGCCAACCTCAAATTCCCAGCAATCCTCCTGCCTCAGCCTCCCGAGTGCTGGGATTACAGGGGCGTGTGCTACCACACCAAGCAAGAAGTTAATTTTTAAATCCTTAGTTTGTATCTTATATTTGATAGTTCCTGACAGGTACAACCTTTACACTTCATCATGACAAAATACTTCTCTGTTTTCATGGAAGGTTTGGTGTTTGGTTTTTGTTTATAATGTTACCAGTTTGCTCCACCTGCAGCTAGTTTTGCCATGTGTTCTATAAGGCAGCCCCCACTTTCCCATGGGTGGACAGCATGGACACCTGGGCTTCTGGGGCCACAACAGGGCGCATAGGTCCACAGGCCAGCATCTCATCTACTGTCTGCTTTCCAGGACTGCCAACGGTGGTGAAGCTGGTGGACAGAGATACCCTCCTAAAAGAGAGGGAAGAGAAGAAAAGGGTCAGTAAGATTCAGTCAAGTTTGATTTTGTTGGGAATGAAAATCCTGTTGGGACTTATAATTTACTCTTCTCCCCTCCCCTCCCTTCCCCTCCCTTCCCCCCCTCCCCTCCCCTCTCTTCTCCTCTCCTCTGCTCTCATTTTTTGTCCTCTGGTACCATGGACTGAACCTGAGGCCCTCACCCTGAGTTACATCTCTTTTTATGTTTTGAGACAGGCTCTTGCTCTCACTAGGTGCCCAAGGCTGAGCCTGAGCTTGTGAATATGCCGCCTCAGCCTCTCAGAATACTGTGATTCTAGGTGTGCAGCACCTCCCCTGGCTGTAGATTTTACAAATTGATCCAGGATGGTGCCACGTGTCTGTAATCTTAGCACTCTCGGAGGCTCAGGCAAGACGATCAAAAGTTCAAGCCATGCCTGGGCAGCTTAGTAACCTAGCAAGACTGTCTCAAAATAAAAAATGATTACAGAAAAAGAGGATGGGATGAGACACAATGCAAAGGCTCTGGTTCAGTTCCCAGTAACATAAATGAATGAATAAAGAATTGAAATTTATGCTTTTATTTTAAAAGTCCCAATGGCAAGGCTAGAGTGTGGCTCAGTGGTAGAGCACTTGCTTAGCATATGCAAGACCCTGGGTCCCATACCAAAGGACACCAAAGAAAAACAAAAAGACCCAGACCTTAAAAATGTCAGAAAAAGGTCAATTTTGGGATAATTATTTAGAAATTTGGAAACTATATCATCTAATGAGGGACCTCTTAAATGTTTTTCCTTCAACTGAAGCACTCAGCAGACTATGTGAGTTCCCCCTGGCTCTGACCTTAGTGCCTGTGCCCCCCACACCTCCCTTGTCCCTACTTTTCTCACACCCCTTGCACACCTCTCCTCCTGCCCTCACGCGAGCCCTCTGTGTGCTGGTTTGCCACGACCTTGCCGGATATTGGCTCCACTGATCAGGAAGTCTCCACACTCGAGGACCTGGGTGACCCATAGGAAGAATGACAGGAAGAAAACACACATCTGAGCTGCTGGGCCCTTGGGTGGAGTGGCAGCAGTGGAGGCAGCAGGACTCCAGGCCGTGCAGGAACCTTGGGGGAGTGGGCTCAGTGAGGCCATGTAAGAGCAGGATGGGCAGGCAGTTTTCACAGTGGGCCCTCCGCAGGGTCTCCAAGTTGCCTGGGCAGTTATGTGATGGATAGAACTAGATTCAGGGTCAGGGAACTGAACTGAGAACGTATAGGCCCAGAGAAGCTCCTGGCTCAGGGGCCGTGCTGGATGGGCAGCACCTCCCAAGGGGAGCTGTCCTGTGGCCCAGGAGAGTGATGCCTGGAGCTCCAGAAGTTGAGACACTCATAGTACTTAGGAGATTTGAAGGTGCTGGGCCCACGTCTCAAAGTTATGTCTCCCAAAGTGCCCTTCTCAGCCCCCCTCCTCATTCATGAGTGTTTCTTCGTGACCTGTGTCCCCTCCTGGATTGGGTTGTCACCTCCCCTTCTTCACAGCAAACTTGTTCTCTTGGGAGCCACAGTGTGGTAGAAGTTGACCCGGGACCAGCTGTGCCCTTCCTGCCACCTCATGGCCAGTTTGCCCTGTCCTGCCTCACTCTGGGGAGAAGTGGCTGGGTTCAAGCTGGGCTTTCTCTCTGCGGAGTGGCAGGCGCAGCCTTGCAGCTCCACCCTCCTGCTGTTTTCTCACCGCTTCCTTTGGTGGCAGCAACTAGTGACTTCTCACAGTCCCTGATGTCCACCCAGGAGGCTTTCACCACAACCACACTGTAGCACAGGTACCCCCCAGGCCGCTCCGGCATGCCCTGTGTCCCTCTCTCCCCTGGAGTGTTCCCAGTAGACCATAAACACTGCTGCCTCAAAGAGGGAAAAAGCAGAAATCCTGAGCACACATCTTCACTTCCCCAACATCCCCAGGTTCCCGCTGCATCCTGGCGACCAGGTCACTGTCCTCACCTGACGACACTCTCCTTGACACGTCCAGTGGCACCCTTCCTTTCTTTCTGTCAGCTCTCCTCCCTTCCCTCCTTCCTTCTCCCGGGAGCTCCCCAGCCAGCCAACCCAGCCTCTCCCTGGATCTCTGGGCATTTCTCATCTCTGCCTTCCCCACAGCTTCTCTGCTGCTATCTTGTGTCCACCATGAGCCCTGGCTCGTCTGCCCACTGCCTACCTGATCACTCCAACTCCCTGAACCTGCCCCTCCTCCTTGTTCACCTAGCAGCCAGCACCAGGATCTCCCAAGGCAGCCTCCTCAGACCTCGCCCTTCCTGGACCCAGCCTGCAGGCTTTACTGCCCAGCCCAGGCAGGGGTTTCTCAGCCCTTGCCCTGCCCCGGCCTCCTTCCTCTGCTACTGGGATGTGCCTGCTGGGCTGGAGCAGATCCCGGCCTTCACTTGTCTTCTCCCGTCCTGAGTCTGCCCCAGGGCTGGCCCCCACAGACCCTGGCACTTGCTGATTTCTGCCCTCCTTTCTACATCCTGTGCCAAGACCTTGCTCCTTCCTTTATGCCTGTGACCTGCTCAGGGTTATCCCTGGTCAACTACCAGACATAGTGATATCCCCCCGCCCCCCACATCTGCAGGCTAGATGTGTCATCCAGGTGTGTTTATTCCTGTTGTGCCTGAACCTTTTACAGTGGGTTCTGTCTGTTCTCCTTCCCCTGCCCCCTAGTATCCCCAGCATTGCTGGGCATGCAGAGGGCTACTGAGGCTCTTGGGAGGGAATGAGCAGGGACCAGCTGTGGTCAGGACGCTGTGCTGCCTGAGCCTATACCTCTAGCCTAGAGCTCATCCCCCACCACGGGTGGGGCCAGGCAGGAGTCCACCTGCCACCAGAGTCCATCCCAGACCTTTGCTCCTCCCCTAGGTGGAAGAGGAGAAGAGGAGGAAGAAGGAAGAAGCTGCCAGGAGAAAACAAGAGCAAGAGGTGACATGCGTGTGTTGGTTGGGGTCAGGCTGGGACTGTGCTTTGACACACGCCCCATGGCTCGCTGTGCCGCCTTCAGCTCAGCCAGACACCCTGGGGCTCCTCCCAGAGGGACCTCTGCTCTGCCTCTGCCCACGCTTCTCACCCAGTGCCCTGCAACCCAGGAGCCCAGCAGGGGAGAAGAACATGCTCCTGCCGTGGCCCTTAGCCTCACTGCCCAGTCTGACTGCCATCTTAACCCCTCCCCACTGCCCCCCAAGCCCCTGGCTCACCTTACCTCCCCTCCCTTCCCCTACCCCAGCTTTCTCACTCCTCTTCTGCAGTGATCTGGGTTTCAGGGCTTGGCTGGGGTGGGAACAAGCATCTTGGGAATGTGTGAAGTCACCCAGTGATGCCACTGCATGGCTGTGACCAGGGGTTGTATCTTCCAGGCAGCAAAGCTGGCAAAGATGAAGATCCCACCCAGTGAAATGTTCTTGTCAGAAAGTGACAAGTATTCCAAGTTTGATGAAAATGTAAGAATTCCTTCTCTGTGTTTTAGAAGTTACTAGACCACACTGAATTGGGGTACCATGAGTTTTCAGCTTTGGGCAAGTGGGTTTTCTATTTGGCAGAGGTTTTAAGAGAGGCTGGGATCATCTAGGGCCTGAGACCCGAGCACCCTTGGGGTAAGGCTGGGCCAGGGCTGTCTCTGCCAGTGGTGTGGTTGATGCTCACATCTGGCACTGAGAGTTGTGGCCTGCACCAAGGTTAGGAGGACTGATGGAAATTCCAGGGTCCCATGGGGACCTTGCCCCTAAGTGTCAGGCCATGGATTTCCTCCCAGCTTGATCTTAGCCAAAAAGCCAAGAGGCGACCTCTTCCTGTTCTTGCTCTTGGTTTTGGTTTTGGTTTGGTTTGGTTTAGTTGTATTTTTCTGAGACAAGGCTCTGTGTAGTACAGGCCAGCCTTGAACTCACCATATAGCTCACACTGGTGTCTTCGAGGTCCTCCTGCCTTGAATGGTGAGAGCTGGGATTACAGGCATACACTACCACCCCCAACATTCCTGCTTGTTCTTGGATATATCTGCCATATACCTTCAAATGGGCCACCGCAGAGTTGAGCCTTGGTAGGGCCTGACGGTACAATGCCCCTTGCCCAGGCAGGGTGTCCAACTCTAGTCACTCCACCCTTAGCTCCTAGAGCCAGTGCTCAGGATCAGCATGCTGGACCCTGAATAGGGTGGTGGCCAGACATGCATGCAAGTGGGTGTGGCCACGTTAAGGAGATGCACTTGCAGGGGAAGGAAGGGGGCACCGGGTGTCAGAGCAGTGTGACAGTGCTGTGTTGTTATGGCAGGGCCTACCCACGCATGACACCGAGGGCAAGGAGCTGAGCAAGGGGCAGGCCAAGAAGCTGAGGAAGCTGTTTGAAGCCCAGGAGAAACTCCACAAGGATTATCTGCAAATGGTTCAGAACGGAAGCCTCCAGTGAAGAGGCACAAGGCTGCATTCTGGACTGAGGACCTCTACCTGGTGACAGCATCCTGTGCCCCCATCATGTTTACAGCTGTCTTTGGACCTGAACCGAGAGCCGCCTTCATACAGATACATGTCATCGTCACTCTGAGACACTTTAATAAATTCTCCTACACAGCGAGGCCGCTCTGCCCTCTCTGTCACTGCATGCTCAGCTCCTGATTGCCTGCGGCAGCCGCTGGGTCAGCAGGCTGTGACTTAGGTGCGCAGTCAGTTGAGCCAGTCCAGGAATTTCTCGTTGCACATGCTGGCAGCTCTTGCTAATCTCTGTTGTGTGGGCGCAATTGAAGGTATTTGAGTAGGAAAAAGGCCAGCTCAGCCTGGCAGATCCTGCTGGGTCCAGACAAAGGCTACTCAGTCTGCCTGACCTCTGATGAATACACACACTGCGGGTTCCAGTGGAGCAGCTCCACTTCACTGCCACAGGGCCAGCGCTCTTGTGGGACAGACCCTGGCCAGCTGCCACAGCTGCCCTGCGCAACAAGGAGCCCAGGATCTGCTGGTGGCTAAGATAAGGATCTCAGCACAGTTGGGGTGTTGGTCACCTGGTCCAGCATGGGGGGTGCGGGGGTTTGTCCTCGCCACAGGTGCCTGCACAGAGCTTACTGGAGCTGACAACACCCACACACAAGCATGCCCTGTCTTTGATTAGCAGAAGATATATCTGGGAGCTTAAACTGCCTCATGCTTACAAAGGTTAGTACTGGGTCTGCTCCACTGCACAACAGATGTTCATGGGTGTGTAGCAGTCCGTGTGGGAGGGTAGGGGTACTGGCCCAAGACACACTGCCCCTTCCTCGAAATCCTGCTTTATGGGAAACTGTCTTGACAACAATTGTATGGTTTAAACCCCATGCTTATGCTGTTGATTAAAGCAATGTGGGACATAGTACAAGGCCAGCTGAGTGTACCCGTGCCCCAAAGGATCTTAGGACAGCCCAGAAGCACTATGATGGAGCAGTGAGGACAGCCCTGGGGCTGGCCTTTGACTGTTCAACCTTGCTAGTGTTTTATATACAAAGAAAAAAGAAAAACAAGAAGAAAAAGTCCCTGAGATGAATTGAAACAGCTTTTTCTACTTATCACTCTGCATGACAGACACCCCAGAACCCAGTGTCTGAATACAAGAATGATCATCTAATCACAGACTCATGATTTGGGGCAGAATCTCACAGGCAGGTTCATCTGAGGTCTACACCAGGCCTGGTCTGGGGCTACCTGGGATCTCACCTCTGTGTGGTCTCTCCAGGTGGATTCTGGGTAGCTCCTCATGTTCATATATGGAGCTGTAAAATCTTTTAGGATCCACCCTCAAAGGCCATGACATGAATTTCCCCTACCTAGTAAGGGCTGCTGCAAAAGTCCACCCACGTTGGGGGGGTGGGGGGTGGGGAAGGAATAGAGACAAGTTCTGGAAAAAGAGAAAACCCAGAAATACTATGGGCCACTGTGCTAAGAAAATCAACTTCAAAGGAGAAAAGGTTTCTTGTGCTCGTGGTTTCAGAGATCTTAGACTATGTCTGGCCGACTCCATAGTTTTGGGCCAATGATAAAGTCGAACATCATGACGGAGGGGATGGAGGAACAGAGTGGATTAGATCACAGCAGTCAGGAAGCAGGAAGAGGAAGGACACGCCCACAGGGAGCGGATGTCCTGCCAGGGCCCTCCTCCTACAGGTCCACAGCACCTCCCTGGACAACTCAGGTCAGGGACTGAGCTGCTAACATGTGAGCCTTTGGGGACTGTTAGGGTTCAGTCCATAACAACCATTGACCGTGAGTGAATCAGATCAAAAGATGGGACTCCAACAGATGGGACTGTTTGTCTTTCTGCTGCGTGTCTCAGGTGTCTGCTGAGACAGAAGGTGCAGAGGAATCACACAGAACTCGGTAGCTTTGTTGTTAGTAATGTTGGCATACTTACTTTCAAACACTTCATTCTGGGACAAAATAGGAATATTTATGCCAGCAACCAAGATGCTAATGTAAGAAAAAAAGTATAAGTGAAAAATATCAATGAAAAGTCATAGTGTTAAATCTAAATTGGACAAAACAATATAAATCAACTCCTAGTTTTCAACAAATCATTTCCTGGCTGTGTAGCAGGAAAGCTGCCAAAGCAAAATACCACCAAGCACCAGTGAACATGCAGAGCCTAGCGGGCCATCCCTCTCCTGCGTAAACTGCCACCTCGAGAAGTGTCCAAGATGGGACACTTTGGAAGATTCACGGAGTCATGGCAGGAGGACAGGGGACGAGCTAGTGACATGCAGCAGAAGTTGGGTCTCAGGAATTATGCCTAAGAGAAAACCCATCTCAAAAGGTCACACAGTATGTGATTCCATGTAACATTCTTGGCTTCCAAACTAAATATGAAGACAGTTGGACTGCCAAGAATTAGGAGTAGTGGGTGTGGTGGTAGACTAGAGGGGTGGCAAAGGGATTTTATAGGGGTAGACAAGTATCTGTCCTCATAATCATACTGGTTATAAGACTGCCTGTGATACTGGGATGTAGAACCACACACTGAACCATTGTCTTCCTGGTATTGATCTTGTACTCTGGCCACATGACCCATGACCTGGGGAGACAATGAAGCACAGAGTTTACCCTTCACTGTTGGTACTGTTCTTACAGCTTCCTGGGAATGCTGATTATATTGAAATGAAAATCCATCAGGAGCATCTAGTGGCCAAGTCTGGGACTATTTGCATATTGAAAAGAATAATTAGTTGAAACCCAAGACTATTTACTCTGAAAAATATATTAATTTATTACCCCTGGATGGCTCTTGACTCAGCTCCTTTCTCTACAAGCCTAAGATGAGCCATAAACAGCAAAATTAGGCATTTCCTCCCTTTCATGGGACTGTGTTTCAGTGCCACCAAATGGCCCCAGTTGAAGGAAAAGTTGTTATTTATCCAGTAATGCCAGCCAGTAGAAGTAAAAGAGTCTGACGGGATTAGGAAATCCCATTCTGAGCCTGATGAAGACAGTGATTCAAGCACGGACTGTTGGTAGCTGTTGGGTGACAGTGAATGCTACATAATTCCATGACAACGAAGTGTCTCATTGCAGGTTGATTACAGGTTTGGGGGAGGGAGACACATGTCCCCTTTTGATGCCAGGCTCTGCCAGACAGCTTAGCCTCAGCATCACCTAGAGAGAAGCAGACATGAGGTGTCTCCTACTGTCCTAAAATTGGGACGAGCACAGCAACCCCACAAAGAATGTTTTTCCTAAATAAACAGCACTAAAGCCTGCAGACCAGGGCTCTCGACTGCACATGCGTGTGCACTGCCTTCTCAGTTACTCTTCCCTCATTGAGGGACAAAATACACAACACCCAAAATGAAAGAAGGGGAGGTTTATTTAACTCACAGTGAGTGGAAGTGTCATCCCATACTTGACTGGCACCAGGGCAGAGTGGCACATGGCAGAGGGCAGCCACTCATGGCAGTGGAAAACAGCAAAAAACAAAGAGATTTCCCTTACATTGGTATGCAGATCATCTGCCCCACCGCAAGTGTAGCACTCAGACCCATAATCCCAGTGCTGAATCATGAATTCATCATACACTAGAAGCTCACCCCAATGGCCTTGGGGGAACAACTACACGCGAACTATAACAAGCACCCAGATACAATCTGAGTACCTTCCGACTCGAGTCTAGGTGGCTGAGATCCAACCTCGCCTGCAGTTTCCCTGCCAGCCTGTTCTGCCCTGCAGAACCAGGACATCAAGGAAGTGATATATGGGCCCAAGAAGGGGGAAGAGGGCTGAGAAAAAGGGACTAGGGAGACTAGGATAGGGGAGACTTAGGAAACAAAATCAGCTGGGGGTATAGCTCAGTGATAGAGCAGTTGCCTGGCATGAGGGCAAGTCCTGCTGGTCCACCTCCAACACTGACACAATAAAAACCACCAGATATGAGACGTGAATGTTGGACTGATTTGACAAACCCGCCACAAAGGCATTTGAGGAAATTTGTATATGGACCAGATATTGGATGATCCCGAGTGATTGTTTCTTAAATTTTGTTAGGATCTGTACTTCGTTAGCAGTGGTCCTTACTTAGGAACAAAGGAATATGAGGCCCACTATAGTTGAGTATTCTTCAGCAGCCCGCTGTGTTCATAAATGCATCCAGGTGACAGGATCTGTTTTGTTTTTTTTTTGTATTCTGGCCAGCTCAGCATGCCCTGGGGGTGGGGCTGGCGCAGCATGTAGTGCTGGGGATCAAACCAAGGTCCCTGTGGTTGCCTAAGCTTTCCTAAGCAGGCACTTTATACCGCTGAACCATCTCGCCGGCCTCAGGATCTGTTCTTGGGTTTATCTCTGTTGTATTAGATCGAACTCATGAGACTCCAGGAACTCAGCGCCACTAGGAAAGGAAGTAGTGCTAGATTTTCCAGGATCAACACAGTGAGTTGAATAGCATCCCTCCAAAATTCATGTCCAATGGGACATGTAAAAAATGACCTTATTTGGAAATGAGAGTCTGCAGATATAGTTAGGTAAAGATGAATTCATTTTAGAGTTTGAGTGAGGGCCTAACTCCAGTATAAGCAAGTTCTTCATAAGGAAAGAGAAAAGGCCAGGCATGGTGGTGCACACCTATAATCCAAGTATTCAATGGTCAGAGGCAGGAGGATCGCCATGAGCTCAAGGCTAGTCTGAACTGCAGAGCAAGACCCTGCTTAAAAGAAGAGAGAAACATGGGCATGCAAATAAGGAGACCCTGTGACAAGGGAGACCACCACAACGCCTAGAGCCACCAGAAGCTGAAAGAGGCTGGAGGGGTGGACCATCCCCTAGAGTCTTTAGAGAGGGTCCAGCCCTACTAACACCTTGATTCAGGCTGTAGGAGAATGAATTTCAATTTGGAGTGTGGAGAATTGAGACAAGGTCTTGCTATGTAGTGCAGGCTGGCCTTGAACTCACATGTGTAGGCCAGGCTGGCCTTGAACTCATGACAGTTTGCCTCAGTCTCCTAAGGGTTGGAATTGTAGACATGTGACACTGTGCCCTGCCCAATTGCTTTTAAGTCACTTTGCAGTTCTGTGTTGCAGCAACTACAGGAAACATATGTGTACAGTGTTTTCTGTAGCAGAAAAATACACTTGATATGACCTAGTGTTTTCTTTAAATAGATCCATTCAAGGCTCAAAAGAAGATAAAAGTTCAACAAGGATAGGTTGGAGAGGGAAAGAGAGAATGAATCACTAAGAACCACTAATCATCAGGGAAATATAGACCAAAGCCTCTATGAGAAGCCCTCCTAGTTAGACTGGCTGTAATAAAAAAGACAGTGACAGGACAGGCGTGGTGGCACACACCTGTAATCCCAGCACTTGGGAGGCTGAAGCACGAGAATCGGTGCAAGTTCGAGACCAGCCTGGGCTACAAAAGTGAGCTCAAGGCCAATCTGAACTGCATAGCAAGATCCTGTCTAAAAAGAGTCTAAAAATAAATAAATAAAATAAAATAAAAAAATAGGGGCCGGCGAGATGGTTAAGTGGTCTAAAGCACCTGCTTAGGAAAGCTCAAGCAACTGCAGGGACTGCAGTTCGATTCCCGGCACCACATGCTGCGCCAGCCCCACCACCAGGGCAGGTTGAGCCAGCCACAAAATAAATAAAGAAACAAACAAAACAAGTAAATAAATAAAATTAAAATAAAAAATAAAAAAGACAGTGACAAATGTATGTAAGGATATGGAGAAAATAAAACTTCTATGTGATCCAGGGGAAAAAATGAAACTTCCAACCTGAAAGATACCTGGGTGAGTTCATGTTCTCTAAAACTGAAGAATGAATTTTAGGAACAAACAGATAATGAGCAGAACATATTTATTGAGGGAAAGAAAGCTCCAGTCCAAGAGAGGAACAGGAGAGGGGTCCCAAGCAGGTTGTCCTGGGGAAGCTGTCTCTTCCAGGGACTTTACAAAGGAAAACCACATAGTGAGGCAGGTCTAAGGTTGTGGAGAAGATATGGTAACGCAGGTGGGTATGAGGTGGGACAAAACCATGGCAACCAATGAGATCACAAGCACCACTGCTCAGGTAAAATAGATTAAAATCAGGATCCAATGGGAAAGCAAGTCATGTAGCAAGTGGGCAAGAATATCACCTATTGGGTTTGGGCTCATGACTCTTTCCAGGCTCTTTCAAGGTAATTGATACTTATTTAACATATCAATCCCTGATGCCCACCCTTAAGGAAGTATGTAGTTGCTTTTGTTTACTCTTGTCTTGAGATCTGGCCCATGGCTGAGGAGTCTCTTTCTCTAGTTGTAAAGTCACCTTGTCTTCCATGTAGTCCTTGAGGGCCTGGCCCTAACTGCCTATAATATTTCTATCTAATTTAGCTACCTACAACACATACACTGTTGAGGTAAGTGAATTAATACAGCTATTACAAAGAACAGTATTTAATATAGCTCAATGGCACAACACTTGCCGGGCAAGCACAAGGTCCTGAGTTCATTTCCCAGTACAAAAAAAAAAAAAAAAAACGTGTGTGGAGAATCCTCAAAAACTAAAAACATAGGGGCTGGTGGGATAGCTCAGCAGTCTAAAGTGCCTGCTTAGGCAACCACAGGGACCACAGTTTGATCCCCAGCACCACATGCTGTGCCACTACCCCCCCAGGGCAGGCTGAACCAGCTGTAACATACATACATACATACATACATACAGCACTTTAAAAAAAAAATTTTGCAGGGAGATAGCTCAGTGGAGTAAGTGCTTGTCTGGCAAGCACAAGGTCCTGAGTTCAATCCCTGTTACTGCAAAAAAAAAAAAAAAAAAAGTTTCCTACAAAAATATTTAAAAAGGGGGCCGGCGAGATGGTTCAGTGGTCTAAAGCGCCTGCTTAGGAGGGCTCAGGCAACTGCGGGGACTGCAGTTCGATCCCCGGCACCACATGCTGCGCCAGCGCCACCACCAGGGCAGGCTGAGCCAGCCACAAAATGAATAAATAAAGAAACAAACACAACAAGCAAACAAATAAATAAATAAATAAATAAAAAATATTTTAAAATATTTTAAAAAACTAAAAACATAGCTACCATATGATCCATCCATGCTACTCCAAGGTATTTATGTGAAGGAATTGAAATCAGTAATCAAAAGGACATCTGCAGTCTCACATGTTTATTGTGACACTGTTCACAAAAGCAAAGACATGGAGTCAGCTTAGGTGACCATCAAATGATAAATGGATAAAGAAAGAGAAGTAGATATATATAATCAAATAGTATTTCACCTAAAGAATGAAATCTTCTTTTTTTTCCATACTGGGGTGAAATCCTTTAATTTGTACCAGTACAAATGGAGCTGGAGAACATTGTTTTTGTTTGTTTGTTTTGCTTTTCCTTTGTATTTAGTACAGGGTCTACAGGGTCTCACTATGTAGTGATCCTCCTGTTTACAGCCTCCCAAGTGTTGGGATTACAGGCGTGCACAACCACACCCAGTCTCAATCACCTTCTTAGCGCACGCCAGCAGCCAGTATGACGGGCCCAGGGATCAAACCCCCGGCCCCAATGTCTGCCTAAGCAGGTGCTTTAGTCCACTGAGCTATTTGGCCAGCCCTGGAGAACACTGTTAAAGTGAAATAATCAAGCCCAAAAAGACCAACTCTACATGCTCTCAGATGTGGAAGCTAAGAAGTGGGTCCCAAAAAAGTAGAGAATAGAACAGTGGTTAGTAGAGTCTTAGAAGTATGTGGTACCAGGGATCGACCCTGAGTCCTTGCGATTGCCAGGCAGGTGCTTAGACCACCAAGCTATTTCCCCAGCCCCAAGACAACCATGATTTGAAAAAAAAAAAAAAAAGAAAGAAAGAAAAACCTGCTCTCTGGTCATACTATCTGATTCAGGGCACTTGATATCCAAATAAGATTGTAATAGTTAAACTTATTGCCTCATTGGAATAACTGAGGTTTGGAGATGAAAGCTAAACTGATAACCAGGCTAAAATAAT
The DNA here is from genome assembly GCA_004027915.1 of Capromys pilorides. Lineage (NCBI taxonomy): Eukaryota > Metazoa > Chordata > Mammalia > Rodentia > Capromyidae > Capromys > Capromys pilorides. The sequence continues at coordinate 12,917 of PVKN010025980.1, forward strand.
CAATATTTTGTCCCTGGCTCTCCAAGGTTAACAAAGACCCAAGACTCCTTTCTGCATGATCCTACATTTCCAGCGAGTCACTCAATCTCCTGACTGGGAAGATTGTCACAACTCCCCACCCCCCCCCAACAAAAAAAAAAAGACAGAAGTCAATCAACATACAGTACGCAAAATGGAGGATCACCAAAGAAATGTATCCCATGCTTCCACAGGAAACCACATGGTCATCAAGACTGTGCCCTATCCTAACAGTTGTAAGATAGGGGCTAAGAGGTTCTATACAGTGTCCCCAAAATAATTCCTAAGGAAACTTAACTGAACTTGATATGTAGAGTAAAAGGTTAATTTAGATTAATACAGATCTTAAACACCCAGCAAAAAGGCATAACCAAAATGATCTATTATTTTTTAAAAAGGCTCCAACTACTACATGGCCCCTGCTGGCAGTCTCCAGCTACACCTGTCACTGGCAACTACTGTGGTTCATTGAGGCTAAAAAGCCCCAGTGATAGCTTTAGGAACTCAGCAAGAGTCCTTAGCTAAAATTGTCCTTTAAAACTACAGAGCTCCCTATTTTCTTATAGCCAAAAGTGGAGGGACTTTGAAACTTGTCTTCAGATAAATAATTTGCACCAGGTGAAAAAAAGATCTTAAAACAATGAAAAATAGAGACTAGAACTAGCTGGGTCCTGGGCCTGTCTGTTTGTACTGTGGCTGTCAGCTGCGTGGGATGCACCGGCTGTCTCCTTAAAAGGGCATGCGCAGTCCAGTGCTTTGGCTCTGTGCATGGTGGGAGTGCGTGTAGTACTTGGAGGCCTTTTACAACTTGCAGCACAGGTGAGTTTGGGTAGCTGTTTCCCGCTGTGGGAAACATACAGTCTCTATTGAAATCCCTTAAAAATATTGCCTAAATTTTGCTCCTTTCTCCAAGTCGTCTTTCTATTCTGATTTGTATGTTTGGATTATGAAGAAAGATAGATAGATAGATAGATAGATAGATAGATAGATAGATAGATAGATAGATAGATAGATTTTTTTTTTTTTTTTTTTTTG
>PVKN010025981.1:0-13961 GCA_004027915.1 Capromys pilorides
TCACACGTCAACATATCTGGCTTTAGAAGTTATGATTTTGAATTTAGATCCTTGTAAAGTATGGAGGTGGAAAGGGCCTCTGACAATCTCAGGGGTGTTTCAGCTTGTTTTCTGTTTTGTTGTGGGGTTTTTTGGTGCTGGAAATAGAACTTGGGACCTTGTATTTCCCAGGCAGGTGCTTGTGCCTCTGAGCTATCTCCCTAGCTCCAGGCGTTTCAGTTTGATGTGACTTTTAACTTGGAAAGGAATATCTTGAAATTTGAGAACTGAAAGGCTAGAGGTGTGAAAGGTGCCTATACTGCATTGATTCTGTTAGCAAGAGGTTTGCAGGGTTCCCACAGAGCTGACAGACTCAGGTAGAACCTAAAGTGAAAGAAAGACTACATCCCCAGGAGTTGGAAGAAAGCGCGTGCATTTAACATGGTGACGAACAGCTTCTCCCCCTGTTCCTCCATAGAACCTGGATGACAGTGTGTTCTCGAAACGGCACGCAAAGCTAGAGCTGGATGAGAAGAGAAGGAAAAGGTAAGGCCAGAACTGTATGCTGGGACCTGAGCCTTGGACCCTGGTGTCCCTCTCAGGCTGTGAGAGGTCTCCGGCCTCTTGAGGCCTTCCAGTACTGGTGTCCTCATCAGCTCCTCGGAAATGGTAGTTGTTGTAGGCAGAACATTTGGTTGCTTGATCTGCGCGTGCATGCCCCTCCTCGTGCGCTGGGGGCCGCTGTGGGCCTCGGCGAGACCTCACACACTCTCGCTGCGCTGGGCAGTCCATTCCCCTGATCCCACCCAGCGCTGGCTGCAGGCTTCCTCCTGGCTGCTGGGCCTGTGGGGCTGGCTTCCATAGAGCAGACTGCGGGTAGATGATAATGTTAGGTTGGTTTGTTTTGTTTGTTTTCCAGGTGGGATATTCAGAGGATCAGGGAACAAAGAATTTTACAGCGACTACAGCTCAGAATGTATAAAAAGAAAGGAATTCAGGAATCTGAGCCTGAGGTTACCTCATTTTTCCCTGAGCCAGATGATGGTAAGTTTTGCTGTTTGAAAAAGGAAGTGTTTCAAAGAAGAGAAGGGAGCAAGGCTCCTGGGTACTGCTTGTCGTGCACAGGTGGGTTGAGCTTCAGAGCTGGTGTGGACGCCAGACGTGCCGACTGGCGCTGAGCTCCTGTTTGGCTCTCTCCGTAGTTGAAAGTTTGATGATCACCCCCTACTTGCCTGTCGTAGCGTTTGGACGACCATTGCCAAAATTAACTCCAAGGTAAGCATAAAAGTAGGAAGTTTCCTCCCTCCTTCAGATAACCTACATTTCACTCAAGGTAGATCCAGGCGATTTGAGAGTAATCATGATTATTTATTTATTTAGGCATCAGAGACTGAATCTGGGGGCATTCTACCACTGAGCTATTTTGAGGCATATTCTCACTGTGTAATTTGGGCTGGTCTTCAGCTCACAGTGTAGCCCAGGCTAGCCTTGAACTCACAGCCCTTAATCTCTGGGTGCTGGGATTACAAAGCTGTGCCATCGTACCTGGCCCTCAATCATTTTTGTTTTTATTTTGAGATAGTCTTGCTGAATTGCCTAGGCTGATTTCGAATTTGGAATTCTTCTGCCTCAGCCTCCTACAGTAGCTGGGATTACAAGCACGTGGCTCCACGCCCAGGTTTCCATGATTCTTTGTTAAAAGTGAAGGTACAGGACAGTAGCTTTTACAGTGATGAGATGCATAAGCCCAGGATAGGGATGCTTTTTGAGTTTGAGATAGATCATTCCGTCACCTCAGTATACTGACTGTTGCTGTGGTGTTGAGGCAGGAAGGACTCCCTGGAGTTAAAGCAGGAATCAGGGCCAGAAGTGGGAGGGGGAGAATGGGAGGGACTTATTTTCTTTGGAGTTACTGCTGTGCACAGCAGATCTCTTCTAGTCACGCAAGGCGATTGGTTTCCTCCTCTTTTGCCAGGAATTTTGAGCTGCCCTGGTTGGATGAGCGTAGCCGATGCAGGTTGGAGATCCAGAAGAAGCAAACTCCTCACCGGACATGCAGGAAATAGCTGTGCTGCAAGAACCCTCTGTCTTCAGATAGTTGTAGCATGCCACTCCCAGAGTGGCAGAGACCTGTGTGTGTGACCTGTGTGCTCACGTATGTTACTGTTCACTGACAGTGCCCGCCCATATTCCTTGATTTGTTTCGTTCTCACAAAAACTCTTTCATTGGGCTAACTGTGAATTGTGGAGGGGGATGGGAGTTTCTTTTCCCTTTTTGGGGAAGTGGAAGTTTCAGGGTGCACTTCTATGCATTTGCGTATATCAAAGGGGTACAGTGCCCTTCCTGAGATACAGGGACGATAACAAACCTGTACTCAGGAGCTGTGGCCGCCTGGCATCTCACCCCATATAATTGGGGTGTAGTGGGTTTTACCCTAAAATAAAACAACTCACCATGAGCGTTAGGACCAGATGAAGAAAAACTAGTGAAGTAATAAACAAGTTGTCTTTTCAGAGTAGGAAAGAGATCCAAGATTTGGTGAACAAATATCTGAAAAGATAGCTGTTCTCCTCATGCTGTTCTGCGACCTTCCCAGGTGGGGAAAACAAAATCTGGCAAACCAAGTGAGGATGTTAGTCTCAAGAGTCTGCAGACCTAAACAGAAGCAGTTGTCGTTTGGACATGGTGTGCTGGACCTGTACGGCTGTCCTTGTCATGTCACTTCTCAGGTGTTCCTTAGTTGGGCTTTATCTTGTAGCTGAGCTCTTGATGGTAGGGTGGAGGTTGGGATGGGGTGGGCGAGAAAAGAAATGCCTGCTTCCTTTGGTTGGCAAATGTCTGCATCTTTAGGCAAACAGCTGTACCTGATGAGCTTCTCCATTCACTTTGTAAAAATAGATTTGTACGTGTATCATCTTGGTCCCCCTCCCTTGCCCGTTTTGTTTTAAAAAAAAAAAATTCAGGACAGCACTCCCAGGCCACTCTGGTCTCAGTGTAAGATCCCAGTTAACTATCTGGAAGGAAAATAGAGCCAAGACCTCTGGTCTTAACTATATAGGAATTGCCTTTCATTAGTTTTCAGGACTATTGTGTGAAAACAAGTAGGGGTCTAATCTCCTAGAAGGTAGGGGCTTTTATCCTTGAAGATGTCCCCAGATTATTAGCACTTTTAGAGGAGAAGCCAAGGTATGTCGGGTGTGAGGCTGGCCCGTCGGTGGAGTGCGAGAGAGTGGGTTACCATTGTGGGAAGAGAAGAGAAGTTCCTCAGGGGCCTCCCACTGCTAAAGCTTTTTGTGAGATGTTGATCTGTGCTCCCTCGGTTTGACTTTGAAAAGAATTACTGTGGCAGCACGTGTAGTATTCTTGGGTGATCTTGCTGCTCTTCTTTCTCCTTTGCGTGCATGTGTGTGTGTGTGTGCGCGCGCGCGTGCGTGCATGCGCGTGCGTGCGTGTGTGGCTGTGGGTTTTCATTTGTAACTCCATCTGCTTAGGAGAGGGGGCTCTGTAAAGGAACCTGCTGTAAGCTTCACTGCAGCAAGGACGCAGAGATAGGACTTGTTCCACTGGGGCTCTCATCTCACACCTTAAGGACAAGATTTCTACAGAAACTGGGCCGGGTTTTCTTTGTTCTCCATTATTTTAACGTGGCAAGCTGTTTCGTGTTCCCGCGCTGACCTGCGTTGTGCTCCTTTGTGTCATGCCCGCAGAAGAAGCCCCAGTCAGAGTCTCGTTATGAACCTGCTCGGGTTCTTCTTGACCGTAGCTTTGTCAGGTTCCTAATTTGGGATATGGCTAGCAACTTTTACCTTCATGTTTTTGCCCTACACAAGGGATTCCTCAGACACTGAACTTAATGTAGGCTGAGAGGAATCCATGAGGTGCTATCTGGCCAGACTTAAGTGGATTCTTTTTCCCCCGTTCTCCTTTCCATAAGGACCTCTTATGTCATTGCCCCTCTTCTAGATCAGTTCTTTGATTTGGGTATGTTGTGGTTTGTTGAGACGGAGGTTGGCGCAAAGTTCCAAGAGTTGGAATTACAGTGTGTTACAGCGTGGGGGGATAATTAGTCTTATTTTTCTCTACGTGAGCTACAACACTGAAATTCAATCTACATCCGAAGGCCCTGAAGTTCTAAAACATAGCTCTTTTCTTTCTTTAACAAAGTTTAAGCTAGCGTTAATAAATTAAAGAGAAATTGCTTGTCTCTCCACTTCAGCTTTGTTTTATGCCCATTTCATATTGTTGTCTGTGTTGTAATTCATACTTTTGATACCATTTCTGATATGTAAAATTGGTTGTCTTGTAAATATCTTATAAAGAGTTCAATTGTAAATAAACTATTGTGGCTGTTAATTTTTGAACTTCGGTTTCAATTTATTAATTTGTTGGGAAACATTAAATAATTTTGCGTAAATACTTGAAAGATAGAAAGAAAACTGTTTCAGTAACGAATAGTACAGTATTTCCCCTCTGGACAAGGTGCATCCTTGGGCCTGAGTGCTAGATATGTCCCTTCCTTCACTCTCCGGAGTGGTTCCGCACACCGGAGTGGCGACTTTAGACTTGAGATGGGAGGATGTTTGATGCTTGGTATCTTAAATTGATAAAAATCTCTCCAACCTTATAGTTGGAAAGACCTTTTCAGTCTTCTAGTCTGACCTTCATCCATGATTTCTCCTGGCCAACATTTCCACACAAATTAAGTCCAGCTTCTGCTTCAACACAGTGTCTTTCCCTATTTTTGTTAAGGTTTGAAAATTCTTCATTGTTTACCAAACCGTAAGTTCCTGTAATTTGAACCGATTTGTTCTTGCTTTTGCCTTCCAGGGTAATGAAAAAAAGATAATTCCCTTATTTTGCTCAGAGGACAGTTAAGGTAGCTGTGGCTGGGCCAGGGAGGTAGCTCAGCAGTCCAAGTACCTGCCTGGCAAGCGCAAGGACCCGGGTTCAATCCCCTGTACAGCATGCCATGCTGGGCAACCACACTGTACTAGCCGCCGAAACCAGGCATGGTTTACATGCCTGTAATCCCAGCACTGGGGAGGCTGAGACAGGAGGACCTTTAAGAGTCCAAGCTGCATAGCGAGACCCTGTACCAAATACATTAAAAAAACAAAACAGCTGACAATATCCAAGGCCTCTCATTTTTATTCATTTATTTGCTGGACCAGGGTTTGAACTCATGACCTCGCATTTAGCAGGCAGGCAGGCACTTGTGCCATGGAGCTATGTCCTTGGGCCTCTGAGGCCTCTCTTCATCTAGCAATTTTAACAATTGTTCCTCTGAAAAAAGAATTCTGAGTTGCCTTTGGCTGACCAAAGTTTATCCATGTCTCTTCAGAAGCTGGACTTGCACAAAATGACTGTAGGACAGAGGCTGACTGTCTTCCTATGTAGACATTAGGCTTGACAGCTGTGTCTACTAAATCCTACAGCCACCATTTTGAACTCAGTTTTTACTTTATTTTTTTGTGGGACTGGGGTTTGAACTCACGACCTTGCTCTGGCCAGGCAGTCATTTGTGCCATAGAGCTATCTTCCTGGCCCCCAGTTTTTACTTTATTTATGTATGTATGCATGTATGTATGTATGTTATGGCAGGAGTCCTGGGGGGGTGGGGCTGGTGCAGCATGTGGTGCCGGGAATCAAACCACAGTCCCTGTGGTTGCCTAAGCAGGTGCCTTAAACCACTGAGCTATCTTGCCAGCCCTAAACTCTCTTTTATTTTTTCATTTTTATTCTATTTATTTTTTGTGGGACCAGGGTTCAAACTCATGACCGTATTACACTTGCCAGGCAGGCACTTGTGCCATGGAGCTATCTCCCTGGCCCCTAAAATACTTTTTTAGTGTGTGTGGAATCAGGAATTGAACTCAGGCCCTTATGCTTGCCAGGTAAGTGCTTATTCTACTGAGCTATCTCCCCAGCCCCTGAAAGTGATTTTTAGAGCCGGATTTACACGTTGTTACATTCAGCCACCTGTCTAACCTGTTGAGATTATTTGAAACCTGATTCAGTCCATGAAGGCATTCATATATTCTAAATTGTCTATAAATTTGATAAACAGGATCCTTATCCTTAACCATATCATTTATAAAATATGAGCATGGAATCCTGGTTAGTAGCATAGTGATTTTTTTCCCCCGGTACCAGGGATGAACTCAGGACCTTGTGCTTGCCAAGCAAGCACTTACACCGCTCAGCTATACCCCAAGCCCCTCATAATGACTTTTATGACATTAATGTGCTCTTAGTAGGTGCTTATGTATCTTGTATATATTCATGTTATGGTCTAAAGAGAATACACTTTTTTTAAAAAATCAAATTCCTTGCTCTAATCAAAGCACTTATATCTGATAATCCTTAAAAATGGTACCAACGTCAAAAAAAATTTTTTTTTGCCTGGCTCAGATTGCCTTAAGGGTGGGTGTGGGGATCAAACTACCATCCCCTGTGCCTGACTGGGATTGCCCACACAGGCGCTTAATCCTCTGAGCTAACCTGAAACCCCCCTCAACATCAAAATTTTGGACGAAACACCGGTTTCTACTGATTATCTCTTTAAAGGTATTCTAATGCCTTGGTATGAGTAGCATCGTAACAGCCTGCACTCTGGGAGAGGTGATGACTGGGGTCGGAAGGCACAAGAAGACAGGAAGTAAAATAACAAGACACGCTGCAACAGCAGGTCTGGTATCACTGCAGACAACTCTCCATTCTGACTGATGTGGCAAACTGACAGGGCGCTATGGCTTCAGAGGCTCACCCAGATTTAGGGTTTTACTAAGCCAACAAATGCATAAAATACTTTGCCTCAAACGTAGGTGGAAACGAGAAATGAAAACAGCTCTCATGTTGCAGTAGCCCTGGGACAAGAGCTGCTGCCAGGAAAGCCCAAGATGGCCGAGCCAGGGACCCAAGGAGGCTGCAGAACTCCTGCTTTCCCGGCCCAGCGCCCGCCCTGAGGAAGTCAGCACCACGGCACGCCCAGTGGCGTCAGCAAACGTCATCCCGCTCGCCCGACAACGTGCCGCAGGACGTAGCCCCGCCCCTCAGAGCAGGGGTTGGGGTGAACCGGCGCAGCCCGCGAGGCATGCCGGGACTGGTACCAGAGCCTCCCGGCAGCCTCTGCGGCAAGCGCGGTGCGTCGGAGCTGGCCGGCGGCGGCCGATCTCCGCAAGATGGCGGACCGGCGGCGGCAGCGCGCTTCGCAGGACACAGAGGACGAGGAGTCCGGAGCTTCGGGCTCCGACAGCGGCGGCTCCTTGGCGCGGGGAGGCGGGAGCTGCAGCGGGAGCGGCGGCGGCGGTGGCGGCAGCGGCTCCCTGCCCTCTCAGCGTGGCGGCCGCTCCGGGGCCCTTAATTTGCGGCGGATGGAGAGCGGGGGGGCCAAGAGCGCCGAGGAGTCAGAGTGTGTGAGTGGGCGGGGCGCGGCGGGGCGGGTCTCGGGGGTCCCCAGCCAGTTTGCAGCTTTGCGGATCCCAGGAGCCCGCGGGAAGGTGGGGCCGGGTCCCCGGGAGGAACGCAGAGCTGATGTGGATGGAAAGCGGATGTTTATTCGGGAATTGGGGGGGAGACGGAGAGACGAGGCCTCTCTCCGATGCAGCTTGTGGCGATTCATCTTTCTTTCCCTTTCCCCTGTTCGACCATCTTGTGTTGAGTGTTTCCCTTTCCACTTGCGTTCCTTGATTCCCCTGTCCGCTTCTGGCCGTCACAGCTAACCCATGTCTTCTCCTTAGGAGAGCGAAGATGGCATGGAAGGCGATGGTGAGTACCTTCCTTTGCCTCATCTCGGCAAGAGTTGTCTCACAGAATCGCAAGTACCTGTTTCCCGTGATGAACCATGTCTGAGACTCACTGAGGACCGTTACCGGGGAGGATGCTGAGGCATGGATTTGGGGACATAGTGGTTAGGAGCATAGGTTTTGGCACCGTGGTCCTGGCCTGGTTACTCTGCCGGGTCATTTCCCCATCTGTGAATGGAGAATGATGTGAGCATTAAGTGAGAGTTTTACCTTGATCTATAGTAACCAGCGAGGAATATATGTATAATTTTGACGCTTTGTTCCTCTTTGATGTATTTCTGTTTTCTTTCAGCCGTTCTCTCCGATTATGAAAGTGCAGAAGATTCAGAAGTGAGTGTAATAGGTTATTTTCTTGCACTACAAGTTGGAAACTTTTTCGAAAAACATGTACATGTGTAGTAGCCAAACACCATGACCTACTTGTTTCTCTTTTTGTGCATTTTTCATTTATTTTTGTTGGTTTGACCTTTTGAGACAGGATCTTACCCTGCAGTTCAAGCTGGCCTGGAGTTCACTTTATGGATCACGCTGGCCTCATACTCAAAGCAATCCTCCCTCCTCCATCTCCTGAGTCCTGGGATTACAGGAGTATGCCACCGTGCCTGGCTTGATGTTTTGTCTTGAGGCAGAGTCCAGCCTGGTCTAAGACTCACTTTGTAGTCCAGGCTGGCCTTGAGCTCAAAGCAGTCCTCCTACCTCAGCCTCTCAAGTGCCAGGGTGACAGATGTGCACCACCATGCCCAGCTCTCATTTGTGGTCGCTTAAAAACTTAGAGTTTTGTTCAGTGAGTGTTGGAAACCTGGGCGAAACCCCCCTCAAGGTACAGATGTTTGTTAGGTTGTAACTGACATGTTTCTTCAGTTTGAAGAAGATAAGGTTTCTAAACAAAAGAATAAGAACTTTGTGAAGTCCTTCATAAGATGATTGAGATTCATCTTATACTGACTAGGTTGAGATGCCAGCCAGTTGGGTTTTTTCCCTAAGAATATCTCTGAGGGTGGCGCACACCTGCATTCCCAGCACTTGGGAGGCTGAGGCAGGAGGATTGGTGTGAGTTTGAGACCACCCTGGGCTGCAAAAGTGAGTTCAGAGCCAGCCTGAACTGCATAGCGAGACCCTGTCTCAAAAAGACCGCCCTCCCAAGAAAAATCTGTGAAGATTTTAAAGTTTATTTATTGATGTTATGGCCGGCTCAGCCTGCCCTGGGGGTGGGACTGGCACAGCTTGTGGTGCCGGGGATCAAACTGTCCCTGTGGTTGCCTAAGCAGGAACTTTAGACCGCTCAGCTATCTTGCCAGCCCTGTCTGTGAAGATTTTATTTTATTTGTTTATTTATTTGCTTTTTGAGAGAAGGTCTTGCTATGCAGTTCACGCTGACGTTGACCTTACTTTTGTAGCCCATTCTGTTCTCGAACTCCCACCAATCCTCCTGCCTCAGCCTCCCAAGTGCTGGGATTACAGGTGTGCACCACCACGCCAAATGTCTGTGGAAGATTTTAAATTTTATTTATTTATTTATTTATTTATTTGTTTGCTTGTTGTGTGTGTTTGTTTCTTTATTCATTTTGTGGCTGGCTCAGCCTGCCCTGGTGGTGGCGCTGGCGCAGCATGTGGTGCCGGGGATCGAACTGCAGTCCCCGCAGTTGCCTGAGCCCTCCTAAGCAGGCGCTTTAGACCACTGAACCATCTCGCCGGCCCCTGTGGAAGATTTTAAACGGACAGGATTCCGAATAATTTGTAGCAAAAACATCTCTCAGTTTATGGGTGGAGCTTTTTTTGAGTCTTTAGGAGACTTGTGAGCTTATCTGATTGAATAAATAACTGCAGATAACGTCCAAGTAGCTGTTTAGCCTACACTTTTTAAAAAAAATTTATTTTGCTATACAGTTTAGACTCAGTGATCATCCTGTCTCAACCTCCCCAGCACTGAGATTACAGGTGTGCACCACCATACCTGGTTTCAGGACCAGCGCAGCAGGCCTTAGCGGGGATTAAACCTGGATCTGTGCTTAACAGGCAGGTGCTTGGACTGCTGAGGTTGGACCGCTGAGCTATCTCCCTGGCCCTAGCTGTTTTTTTTTGTTTTTGTATTTTATTTTTACAGGATCTATAGGGTCTTACTATGTAGATCAGACTTGTAGTGATTCTCCTGTTTTCAGCCTCCCAAGTGCTGGGATTAAAGGTGCACGCCACCACCAGTCTCAATCACTGGCTCAGTGTGCCCCAGGGGCAGGACTAATCCTCCTGGGTGGGCACAGCATGCTGGAGATTGAACTCTGGTTGCTGCGCTCTGCGTAAGCAGGCAGTTTAGGCTGCTGAGCTATCTGGCCGGCCCCCCAGCTGTAATTTTTAACAGGCATTGCTAATTCCATTGTAATGCCTTGTCTTGAATCTGGCTATCTTCAAGTTTGCCTTCACAGTTTGCATAAACAGGGATTGAACCCAGGCCCTTGCATTTGCCATGCAAGCACTTACTCTACTGAGCTATGTCCCCAGCCCCTCCACACACAGTTTTGATGTGTCTCACCTAACAGTCGGCCCAACCATCTGTTATGACGTGACTTGGTGACAGCTGCAGGGATAACCAGGGACTTCTGGCAGGGAATAAATCCATCGTAGGACAGAGTAATCTGGGCAGCACATGTCCTAGGGAGGGGAAGATAGGTGCAAGGCACAGAGGCAAAAGAGAAGATGCAGTGCGGGGACTTGAAAATAGTTTGGTGTGGTGGCAGCGTCCTTGGGACCTGTTGAATACCAGAGAAAAAGGCACATTGATGGTCGGGGACCAGATGACAAAGGGCCTTGCTCTTTTTCTCTTAAGTGCCTGTTTTGCACCAAGACTGCAGTAATACTGGGTGAAAAACCGACTTCATCCCTGAGTCATAGAGAGACAGACAGATAATGTTTGCTAAGATCCATGGAGTTAGGCATAGGGCGCATGGAGAGCACGTGGCAGTGGCATCTAAGTAGATTTGGGTTATTGGGAAACACAGAGAATGGGATATGTAAGTAGCACCTGAAGGATGGGTAGGAGGAGTTAGCCCAGCAGTTTTCTAAATGGAAAAGGAACACCGTGAAGGTCTGGGGTGTGTGGCATGGTGAGTTGGAGGACGTGGTGTTTAATGTGACTAGAACATAGGTAGGCAGGAGAGTGAGGTGGGCAGAGAGGAGTCTCAGCCCTGGTTTTGTTTTTGTTTTTTTGAGAGTCACTGAATTGCCCAGGCTGAATTAATGATCCTTCTGACTTAGCCTTTCAGAGTTCTGGGATTACAAGCGTCTCCCTGACTTTAGTCCAGATCTTAGAAGAATCTTGTAAAACAGGTTAAAAGTACCTGGCTGTATTCCAAAGTGATTTTTAAAAAAATTTTAAAATGTTACTTAATTTTTTTTGTGTGTGTGGGACCGGGATTTGAACTAACCACCTTGCACTTGCCAGGCAGACACTTGTGTCACAGAGTTATCTCCCCAGCCCCAGAGACTTAAATTTTAAAGTAATGTTCTTCCTACTGAAACAGAAACTTAGGGGAGAGATAGTAGCCTCAGATGTTTGTACATTAGCAAGATCTCAGGTTGAGGGGCTGGGGAGGTAGCTCTGTGGTACAAGTGCCTGACTGCCAAGTGCAAGGTCGTGAATTTGAACTCCAGTCCCGCAAAAAAAAAGAATTCAAGTTGGTGCTTATGTATCGTGGAACATGAGAATTATTTTATAATGAGTTCTGCGTGCAAGGTTGGAGAGGAAAAGCTTGGATGCGGTGTGGAAAGGGACATAAGTGTGGCTTCAAGCGGCAGTGTGAGGCAAGTAGGAGAGGGCAGAGTGGAGGGGTCTGCGCGGCCGGAAAGGGCAGTGCTGGAGACAGCTTTCTGGTGGGGGCCCCAGCTCTCGTAAGGAGGGCAGTGGGTGCCTACCTATTGGGTAGGGCGCCTCAAAGAACATGGTGGGGCTTCTGCAGAGAAGGGGTGGAGCTGAGGGAGGTTTCATTGAATTGGGACTTGAATTAAAAAGGAATCGGGCTGGCCGGATAGCTTAGGCAGAAGCAGAGCCAGGGTTCCACCCCTGGGGCGGGCTGAGACCCGGATTGAGACTCAGTATGATAGCGGGTCTGTAATCCCAGCGCTTGGGAGGCTGAAAACAGGAGGATCACTACAAGTCTAATCTGTGTAGTGAGACCCTGTACTAAACCTAGAAAAAAAGAATCAAGGGCCGGTGAGATGGCTCAGCGGTCTAAAGCACCTGCTTAGGAAAGCTTAGGCAACCGCAGAGACCATGGTTCAGTTCCCAGCACCACATGCTGCACTAGCCCCACCCCAGGGCAGGCTGAGCTGGCCATTAAAAACAAAAATGTGCAGGTTGATGAGTGGCAGTGGCGGATCACTAAGACAAGAAGGGCCTCAGTGTTAGCTTTGGGGTGGCTTGCTTATTTTGCAGTACTGGTGATGGATCCACTTGCTCTGTAAGAGCTGTGCCTATGGGCAGCACCCTCAGTCAAATTGGGGTGGCTTGAAATTAAGGAGCCAGTGGGACTTTTGACTGGTGTTGTCTAATGGAAGATTTCCCATTGATTTCTTATAGCTCGCTCAGCGTGACGGTGGTGGTGGTGGTGGTGGTCGTTGTGTTGGAAGGTCTAGACTGGTCTCGCTCTGTAGCCCAGGCTGGCCTTGAACTAGCAGTGATCCTGCCTCAGGCTCTCCAGTGCTACCGTTAACAGTGCGCATTACCACACCTGTCACCTGAGTTTTTCTAATTTATAGTCTTTCAAGCCTTATAGTTCTGTTTCTCTGTGTCTCCTAAGGGTGAATCCAGGGCCTCTGCACTAGCCTATCTCCCTAGTACCCCCCTTGAAGAAAAAAAATTTGTTTTGAGACAGGGTCTTGCTGAGTCACTGTGTTGCTGGAGCTGGACTCAAACTTGGAATCCTGCCTTAACCGCCTGAGTACTGAGATTACAGGCGTATGTTTGGCTATAAATTATTAATGGTATCTTTTCAGCTCACTTTGAAATAGAAGTTGCATTGTGGGTATGGTACACATGTCTGTTTGGCATGCTGTTATTGAATGCTATTCTTATTTTCTCCTTTGGGACTTCTGTATTTCCTGTTTCTTACGTAGATAGTCTTACTGAACCTTCTAGGAGAAGCTTTTTCGAGTTTGACGGAGCTCCCTTTGCATGGTTGCCTGTGGTGTCAAAAGTATGGCCGCACAGGGGTCCCACCAGGCATAGAGGCGCTTGCTTGTAGTGCTTGCGTTCTGGGATGCTGAAGCAGGAGCACCAGAAGTCCTAGCACAGCCACTCAGTAAGACCCTGTCTCAGTTAAAAGGAGAGGAAAAAAAGGCTGGGGTGAGAAGGCCCAGGGGTTCACTCACCAGTTGTACAAAAACAGAAAAAAGGTACAGTGGCTACTTTTGGAGCTTTCTTGCTCCAGGCTCCTGAATGCTGGGATTGGAGAGCTATACCGCCATGCCCAACTCTTGATTTTTTTTAAATAGTGTCTTGCTGTGTAGTGCAGGCTAGCCTTGAACTTACTGTTCCCCAGGCTATACTGAGGTATATCCCTGACCATGCCATCTTTTTTTTCTGTGGGACTGGGGTTTGAACTCATGACCTTGCACTTGCCAGGCGGGCGCTTGTGCCACAGAGCTATCTCCCCAGCTCCCCGGCCATGTCCATCTTAAAGTGGACAATTTGATGGCTGAAATTTAATTTTTTTTTTTTTTTAAATCTTTATTCGATACAGGGTCTTGTTACATAGCTTGGACAGCCTCCCCAGTGCTGGGATTACAGTTATGTGCCAAAACCATGCCAGGTTTCGGTGGCCAGCTTGGTGTGGGGCCTGTATGGCATGTAGTACTGGGGATCAAACTTGGGTCCTTGCGCTTAGTCGGCAGGCGTAGATCGCCAAGCTGTCTCCCCCACCCCCATGACTTTTTTTTTTTTTTTTTTGACTGGCTCAGGCCGCCTTAAGTGCAGGTCTGGTGCACTATGTGGTGCCTGGGTCCCTTGTGCCTACCTGAATTTGCCCAAGCAGGCGCTTTAGACAACTGAGCTATCCCTCCAGCACCGCCCTTGATAACTTTCAGTGAATTGATAAGTGAGGCATTATTGTAGTAGACTTCTGAACATTTTTATCATTTTTAAAAACATATTTAGTACAGGGTCTCACTATAAAAATTGGACTCGT
>PVKN010025982.1:0-13958 GCA_004027915.1 Capromys pilorides
GAAAAGAAAAGAACGTGAATATAATAAACTAAAGGAACGTCTACATCAACTTGTCATGAACAAAAAGGATAAAAAAATAGGTAAGCAGCTGGCAAAGATCCAGCTAAGAGAATAAATAATATGCTGAGAAATAAATGTAAATATATTGTACCCAGTAGTGTTATTTTCATGCTTTCTACAGTTGATTTTAAATGGTGTATATCCATAGAAAGTTAGTAAAACTTAATTATTTAGGTTTGCCTCATAAATTGTACATATTTAATATGACAGGTATAGAATTGATCCATTGAGGAAAAGCTAAGACAGAGGAAAGACAGTGATTGTCCATAACAGATACTAAGAATTAAGATATGTAGAATTTGAGAGGTAACTTCATAAAATTTTTCTAACCAACTCGTTCATGTGAGTTTGACTCCTTCCAGTGAGGTTTAGCTGTGTGTTTTTGAAGCTGCTACTCAGCAATGAACTATGAAAGTATGTTAGTGGCTAATGGATACTTTTCTGTGGTATTGTTTTTTTGAAAACTTAATTTACATCTATTCATGCAAATATGTGCATAATTTCAAGTAAATAGTGTAGATTTTAAAAAGTTAAGTGATACATGCAAGTGGAGGTATGCAGAACAATCTCCCCGGCTTGCCATAGACCAGAGAATGAGAAGCATTTCGTTTATTGACATGTGCTCTCTGGGCCAGCAGTGGGCTGTCTTCTGTCCTACACTGCGCAGCCACACTCCTAGCTTCGCTGACTGAACCTAGGCTTCAGCGTTGGCAGATGAGCCGTGCATCTGGCTCTTTGGTTGGCTCTGCCTGCTCTGAGCAAGAGGTTCATTGTCGCCCATGTTACTGGTGTTTTGTGCTGTTGTAGTTATGCTATTTTATTTTTAAAATTCCTGAAAAGTAGAACGTGAAGGTGGAATCATATAATTAAGACAATTTTGGAAATGTGTAGATATTCTGAGTTTATAAGTCTACTCGTGTGAATAATCATTGGTTGTAAGGTTGGTTATCCTCATGTTTGTCCATGAAGGGAAGAACAAAATTAAGGGAGCAGAGGCCGGGCGTGGTGGCGCATGCCTGTAATCCCAGCACTTGGGAGGCTGAGGCCGGAGGATCAGTGGGAGTTCGAGACCAGCCTGGGCTATAAAAGTGAGCTCAAGGCCAGCCTGAATTACATAAGTGAGACCATGTCTGAAAAAGACCAAAAAAAAAGGAGCGGAATGAAATGCTGAAAGCACGAAATAGAACATTTAGTTAGAATCATTTTCTGAACATTGGATTCTAGAAACTGACCACTTATACGTAAGGGTCAAGGTGTTTCCTGTTTCACACCCAACTGAAAGTGAACACTTTAATGGTGATTTTATTGGCACTACAGTTGCAATTACTTTTTCTCTTTCTCTTTCCTCTTTATACCAAGTGCATCCATCCCTACCGAGGGCAGAGAGAGTCTACTGTTGTCAGGGGCTTGACTTCTTTGAGTATGGCGAGGATGATGGTGATGTTGACAGAACATAGCAAACATTTTCAGCAAAGATCCAAATAGTAAACATGTTTGACTTTGTGGGGTCTGCGAGTGTCTTTTATACTTACTGCCTCTGCCACTGTAGAGAGGCCTCCACTGACAGTATGTACACAAATAGGCGTGGCTGTGTTTCCATGAAGCTTTATTTACAGAATTAGGCTGTGGTCTGCCAACCCTTGATAATTAAAATGATAAAGTAACATTTATTAAATATTTACTGTGCTCACCTCTCCTATATTAAGGGCCTTAACTATATTTCTTTCCATCGTAACAGCTTTTTGGGTAGATGCTTGTGTTATTCTCACAATATCAGTGAAAAATAAGCTTAAATAAGTTCACCAAGATCTCTCAGTGCTTCTTAGTAGTTGCGTTATAACTTGGAATCACTCTTTTTGGTCCCACATCTCATCCTGTCTTACAAGATTGACTTGCCTCCCTAGTTTGTGTAGAGTGCGTTAGACTTTTAAACATGTGTGGTAAGAATTCGTTTTGTGTGCTCTCATTGGCAGCCATGGATGTACTGAACTACGTGGGCAGAGCTGATGGGAAAAGGGGCTCTTGGAGGACTGGTAAAACCGAAGCCAGGTAGCGTCTACACTGCGAGGGGTGGCCAGCCTCCACCCTCCCCAGTGCGGCTCCGTGATCATGGTTTCTTTCTCAGGAACGAGGATGAAATGTATAAAATTCTCTTGAATGATTATGAATACCGGCAGAAACAAATCCTAATGGAAAATGCTGAACTTAAGAAGGTTCTCCAGCAAATGAAAAAGGAGATGATCTCTCTTCTTTCTCCCCAAAAGAAGAAACCTAGAGAAAGAGCAGATGAGAATACAGGAGCTGTAAGTAGCCTTTTCTCTTTACAATAGTCTTCAGATCTGACTAGAGCAGTCAGATCGGTGGGTGTGTGTGGTGGGCATGTGTGGTGGGCATGTGCGTGGGCACGCACTTTGTATTGAGACAGGACCCTCGATGCTGTGCTGTCTCCAGTCACTGAACAGAAAGCGCCCCTGTGTGTCCCTATATGTGTCCAGACATACCACGGAAACAGTGTAGATAGCCTTCTGAGGACTTAGTCTATGCCAAGCAAGCACTATGATAAACACTTTGTAAGTACTATCTTATTTTATACTATTTCTTACAGTATATGACTTCAAATATTATAATCTGATTCTCCTCACATAGTGTAATTATCCCCATTTTGTAGATGAGGAAATAGGCACAATGCTTAACCAGGCCAGTGTGACGTGTGGCAGAAATAGTCTGCCTAATTCTTCATGCACAGACTTGGGTCTGCCCGTTGAGCTCACACCATGGTACCAAATCAGCTTTCCCTTGTATAAGTATCATGTATCCTATGTTTCAGAGCGTGAAATTTTTGTTAACTTGAGGAACTAAGAATCATTCAATCCACTCACCTACTAAATGTTCATTCGGTTCTTTTTCCTGGAAAAGCTAACAGACATTGACATTTTTCTCCAAGAAGCTCTTTGTAAATTGCTGGGTGTGGTGGTGCACACCTGTAATCCCAGCACTTGGTAGACTGAGGCAGGAGAATTGCCATCAGTTCAAGGCCAGGCTGAACTACATAGTGAGATCCTGTCTCAGAAAAGAAGCAAAGCTTTTTCTGGAGAAACTGACATCAAGAGATACTTGCATAGGTTAGTAATGTGATAGGGTGGTACAAGGGCAAGAGGAGCAGTTATCGTGGCAGTCATCATCAAAGAAGGCATCAGAGAAGACAACAGTGGAGCTGGTTCTTAACAAAAATCAGTGGATGTTTCTGAGCTAAAAGATGCAAGGAGAGCATTGGAAGTAGGGAGAATAACTCACAAAGCTGGAAAATGACATCATGGTGGAAAGTTCTTTTTACCTAATTAACTTTCATGTAAGTTTGAATTCTGAGTTCCAACAAGTTCACATTAGTGATTAAAGTATAAAAAAGTAAGTAGGCTGGGGAGATAACTTGGTGGTCTAAGTGCCTGCCTGGCAAGTGGAAGGACCCAGGTTCCATCCCTGGTACCTTGTGCCAGCCCCAGAATCTCAGGTGTGGCAGTACATGCCTATAATCCCAGCACTGTGGAGGCTGAGACAGGACGATCACTGTGAGTCTGAACTGTGTAGCAAGACCCTGTATCAAATTTAAAAAAAGTACTAAGCATGACAGAAAATGCTTATCAGCAGTGAGTTGCTAAGATTTGTTTTTTAAACCTCTATTTGAGGATTATTCATTTTGTGGGATTACAGATCAGACCAGCTCTTAAGCCCATCTCACCTCCTATCATTTTTACATCTTTAAAAATTGAGTTTAGGTCCATGTGGTAACACAGACCTATAGCCTCAGAATGCTGCAAGAGGGTGGCAAGTTTAAGTCCAGTGAGGCAATTCGTTTGCTTAGTGAGACCCTGACTTAAAAAAAGAGAACTGAGCATGTACCTCAATGCAAAGGCCCCGTATGCAGGCTCCAGTGCCACAAGAAACAAGTCTTTGACTAGTATCTGCATATAATAGTCCCCTTCACCAACTGGGGTTGTAAACATTCCAGGACCCCCATGACTGCCTAAACTTGCAAGTAGTACTGAACCCTGGGTGTATTGTGCTATTCAAATCTTGTCTTTTGATACATATTACCTATGAGAAAAATTTAATTTGTATATTAGTCACAATAAGAGATTAATAGCAATAACTAATAAAACAGTAAACAGTATCAGATAATAAAAGTTATTGTTGCATTATTTCTCTCCTCAAGGTATCTTACTGCTTTCTACTGTGTTTCTGGATCTTGGTTGACTAAGATAACTAATACCAAGAATGCTACTTTTACTCTCTCCAGCTTGAGGCTAGTTTGACCTTTTATATTTGGTTAACATTTGCTCTCAGTCTGTCACTTCCAGTCAGTTTTTAACTGTCACAAATATCTCTTTAAGGTGAGCATGGGTTTCCACTACTTGGGAGACTTGTTTAGTTTTTGGCCTGTCCTTTCCTAACCTTTCATTGCTGTCTCCAGTCAGCTACAGTGGGTAAGAACTCAAGATTTCTCTCAAGTGATCAGTTAGTTGCCTCTGCTGTTCAGCCTGTGAGGAGTAGTTGTAGTCTGTGTAATTCTTCATAATTCAAACACTTAACTTTGGAGAAATCTTTTTTTTTTTTACAGATTAATTTGTTTGATACCTCTCACTACACAGCTTGGACTCAGTGATCCTTCTGTCTTAGCCTTCCCTGCACTGGGATTAGAAGAGTGCATCACCATGCCCTGTTTCAGTGGCCAGCTTACCACGGCCCGGCATGGCATGTGGTACCAGGTATCGAACTTGGGTCCTTGAGTTTGTCAGGCAGGTGCTTTAAACCGCCAACCTATCTCTCCACCAGAGAAATCATTTTTTAAGTGTGTTCTACTTTTATTTATTTACTTGTTTTAAGGAGAATACAAAATACTAGTAAAAAAACGAGAAATGATACAGAATTCCGCTAAACAGTATAATGTAAATCCAAAGAACTGGCCAGATAGCTCAGCAGATTGAAGTGTCTGCTTAGGCAGAGGCAGAGACCGAGGATTTCCATCCTCCACCTGCCGTGCCAGCCCCGCCCCCCAGGCACACTTAAGAGGTCATTTGAAGCTGGATATGGTGGCATGTGCCTATAATCCCACCGTTTAGGAGGCTGAAAGACAGAAAGGATCATTATAAGTCTGATCTGTGAAGTAAGATGCTGTAGACCCTATACTAAATAATAAGAATCCAGTGGTATTTTTTGTATTGCATAGGGTAGTTCTTCAACTTAGTTGTTCAGATTACCAGATATATGCATGTAAAATTGGAAAAAAAAAGAAAAAGTTATAAAAACTTGAGACAAAGGAAAAAAAAAGACAAAAAGAAATGAAGCGTTAATTGCTCCTTTCCATAGACCAGCAGAAACCCACAGTACAATTATCCAAGCCATCCTGCATACATACATAAATATATCTTTCTCCCACTCCTTCTCCTGTCCTCCTTATGTCAGTAGTTCCTTCCATTTGGACTGATTCACTCCCTTTTCACAGTGTTTATTGTACCCTTCAGATTTATTTACTCTTGTAGGTTTTTAGATTAAGGAGATAATACGATGTTTGCACAAGTGGGTCTGATTTATTTCACTGAAGAGTATAGTCTCTAGTCACATCCATTTACCAATAAAAGCCTCAAATTTATCCTTGTTATGGCTGAAAAATACCCTATTGTGTAAAAGTACCACAACTTTATTCATTCCTCAGTGGGCAGGTATATGGGCTGCTTCCAAGATTTCACTGTGACAGATTGCACTGCTGTAAACATGGGTGCACATAAACTGCTGTGATACATTTTCAGTGCTTCTGGAAAAATACTCAGGAAGGGAATTGTGTTGAATAGGACTTTCAATCCTACCTTTTTGATGAATCTCCACACTGATTTCCATAGTGGTGGTACCAGTTTACACTCCTATCAAGAGTAGACAAGCGTTCCTTTTTCCACACAGCTCCTCCAGCATTTGTTAATGGTTTACTTCTTGATGATAGCCATTCTTTTAGGGTGAGATGGAATCTCTGTGTTGTTTTAAATTGCATTTCTCAGAAGACCAATGATATTGGGCAGTTTTTCAGATATTTGTCATTTGTATTTCTTCCTCTGAGAAGTATGTCTTCGTCTGAGATGCCTATATTTGGATTAGGTTTGAATGTTGGGGGTCTGACTTTTTTAAATTCTTTGTGTTGTAAGTAGAAGGCTTTTGTCAGAGGGGCAATTGGCTATAATTTTTTTCCTAATTCATGAGGTTTCTTTTTACTCTGTTGGCAGTTTCTTTAGATGTGCAGAAACTTTTCAAACAGATTAGATCCCAGTTGTTGATTCTTGAAAGTATTTGCTATGCAGTTTTATTTTGGTTCATGAACTCTGCCTATCCCTGTGTCTTTAAGATTTATACCTGCATTTTTCTCCAGGAGATTTAGGGTTTCTGTTTTAATGTTTAAATCTTTGACCCATTTTGACTGTAGTTTATTGCATGGTGATAGACATGGGTCAAATTTTAGCCTCCAGCATATGGAAATCCAGTTTTTCCAGTACTACTTATTAAAGAGACTATTATGTTTGTTCCAGTGAATTTGGCCCTTTTCTCATTGATAAGGTGGCTGAATGTGTTTTAGTTATATCTGCATCTTCTGCTCCATTGATCCTTGGGGTCTTTTTCTGCCAGTACCACACTGATTTTATCATAGTAGCTTTGTAGTATAATTTCATGTCTGCTATGGCAATGTCTCCCGCCTTGCCTTTGTTAGCCAGGATTGAGTTTGCTATTCTAGGGTTTTCCTGATCCCAAATAAATTTTAGGAATGTCTTTTTCTAGACCTGTGAGGTATACTAATGGTATTTTAATTGTGATTGCATTGAATCTGTATAACAATGTTGGGAGTATGTCCATTTTCCTATACTGGGTTCTTTCTGTCCAGAAGCAAGAAATGCCTATTCCCTGAAATCCTCTTCAGTCTCTTTTGTCAGAGCACTGTAATTTTCACTGTATAAATCTTATTTCCTTTTGTGAGATTGATTCCTGAATATTTCTTCTTTTTTTTTTTTTTTATTTTGAAAGGCATGCTTTCCCTAGTTTCTCTCATTGTGTTTGTTGTATACAAAAGTGATTGAATTTTTTTTTTTTTTCCTGTATTGGGGATGGCTCTTAGGACCTTATGTTTGCCAAGCAGACGCTTATGCCACTGAGCTGTATCCCTGGCTTGCCATTGATTTTTGAGTGTTGACTTTGTATCCTGCTGTGCTACTGAATTTGGTCATTAAACCTACAAATCTCTTGGTGTAGTTTTGGGGGTCTTCTATGTAGAGTATCTTGTCATCTGCAAATAATACTTTCACCTCTTTCCAATCACTATTCCTTTTATTCCTCTTTCTTGCCAAATTGCTCTGTCTAATGTTTCCAGTACCACTTTGAACAGGCGTGGATGCATTGGACATCCTTGTGTTGTTCCCGATTTTAAAGTGAAGGTCTTCGGTTTTTGCCCATTTAATATGATGTTGGCTACTGGTTTCTCATAGATGGCTTTTATCAGGTTGAGATGTAAACAGTCTGTTCCAATTTTCTGTAGGGTTTTTATCATGAGTGAGTGTTGGATTTTAGCAGAAGGTTTTTCTGCATCTATTGAGATCATGTGGTTTTTGTCTTTGTCTGTCGACATGATATGTTACATTTATGGACTTACATATATTAAGCCATCCCTGCATTCCTGGGATGAATTCCACTTAATGGTTTGCTACATCCCATTTGCTAGTATTTTATTGAGTACTTTTGCATCTATGTTCATTAGGGAGATTGGCCTTCAGTTCTCTTTTTTAGTTTGGTCTTTCTCTGGTTTTTTTTTTTTAATTTATTTTATTTATTTATTTGTTTGCTTGTTGTGTTTGTTTTGTTTCTTTATTTATTTATTTTGTGGCTGGCTCAGCCTGCCCTGGTGGTGGGGCTGGCGCAGCATGTGGTGCCGGGGATCGAACCGCAGTCCCTGCAGTTGCCTGAGCTTTCCTAAGCAGGCGCTTTAGACCACTGAACCATCTCGCCGGCCCTCTCTGGTTTTGATATCAAACAATGCTTTCCTCCAGAAATGAGTTTGGGAGACTTGCTTCCCTTTCAATTTCATTGAAGAGTTTGAGAAAAATTGACATTAAATCTTCTCTAAGTTTCTTATAGAATTCATCTGTGAATCCATGGAAACCTGGGCTTTTCTTTGTTGGTAGGGTTTTATTTATTAGTTTTTCAATTTCATTTCCTATTATTGGGTTATTCAGAGTTTTTAATATCTTCTTGACTCAGCTTTGGCGATTCTTGTGTATCTAGGAAACTGTTCCTTTCTTATGTGTTTTTCTTTCTGTGAGACTGAAGATTGTGGATGTAGGTATTAATGATCTTCTGAATTTCTCTAGGGTGATTTTACCTGTGATTCTCTGTAGTGATTTCACCCTTTTTATTTTGTTTGTTTTTTTAAAAATGTGTTTAGTACAGGGTCTACAAGGTCTCACTACACAGATTGAACTCGCGATCCTCCTGTTTTCAGCCTCACCCTTTTCTTACTGCATGAATTTTAGTTTTTTCTTTCCTTTTTTTCATAAGACTGTCTAGAGGTTGAATTTCATTCTTCCAAAGAAACAACTCTTTGATTCATTAATTCTTTGAATTATTTGTTTTCTTCATTTCCTTTGCTTTTATTTCTGTCTGATCTTTATAATTTCCTGCCTTCTTCAAGCTTTGGGCTTGACTTATTCTTTTTCTAGGAGCTTGAGGTGTAGCCTAAGATCATTTATTTGTGCTTGTTCTGTTTTCCTAATGTACAAATTTATTACAGTAAATTCCCCTGTATGTATATTTTCATTCAACTGTAAATACTGTTTAATTTCTTCAGTTTCTTCTGTGATCCACTAGTCATTCAGGAGGTCGTTGTTTAATTTCCGTGTGTTTGTGGTGTTTTCGTGGTTTCTTGTCAACTTCTAATTTCATGGCATTATGTTCAAATAGCGTGAATGAGGTAAGTTCAGTTCCTTCTTTCATTAAGTATGCTCTGTGTGCTAGTATGTGATCTGTTTTGGAGAACGTCCCATGTGCAGCTGAGAAGAATGTGTATTCTGATGTTGCTGGGTGAAACACACTCTAAAGGTCTAAGTTCATTTCTTCATGAGTTTGATTTAGTTCTGTTATTTCTTTGCTGAATTTTTGCCTACTAGTGGCTTGTTAAAGTCCCCATTACATAATTATATTGTTGCTCATTTGAGTTTTCATGTCTTACAATTTGTCTTACATAGTTGGATGTGCCTACATTGGGTGCATATATTTTTATTGTTGTTGTCTCTTCCTCTTGCAGTATTCCCCTAACAAGTATGTAGTGACCTTTATCTCTTTTAATTATTCTTAACTTGAAGTTGATGTTATCAGCAACAAGAATACTACTCGTACTTTTTTTCTGGGTTCCTGTCTCATGGAGTATTATTTCCCATCTTTTCATTTTCAGTCGTGAATTTCCTTTTGAGTTAAATATGTTTTTGTATACAACATATTGTTGGATTTTGTTTCTTGATCCCTCTACTGGTCTTTCTTTTGATGGTGAATTGAGACCATTTACTTTGATGATTATAACTGATGTATATTGGCTTATCTCTGTGCTGTTCTTTTCCCCTCTTTAATTACTTGCTCTGCTTTGTGGTTCCTTTGTGTTCTTCTTGAAGTTGTAGTTGTTTCTATATCTTCCTAGAATATCTGTCAGTACTCTTTGTAGGGTTGGTTTAGTGGTCATGAATTTCTTCAGTTCTTTGTCATGACAAAGTCTTATCTCTCCACTGAATTTGATAGTTTTGCAGGGTACATCAGTATAGGTTGGAAGTTTGGATTTTTTTTTTCAGGACCTATAATGTTTCACTCTTAAGTTCTTCTTGATTTGATGTTTTGTGTTGAGAAATCTTCCATGATTGTGATGGACTTTCTATTATAGGTGATCTGTTTCTTCTAATAGCTTTTAATATTCTGTTCTTTTGCTGAATTTCTGGGATTCTGATTATTATGTGTCTGGGTGTAGATTTATTTTGATTATAGCTAATTGCAGTTTTTATATGCCTCATTTATCTGTATGTTAGATTTTTTTCTCATGCTTGAGACATTTTCTGCTACTACTACAAATAGTCTTCATGTAATTTGTCCTGTTTTATTGACAACGAGTCTGTTCTTTTTATTTGCATCATCCTGTAGCTGCTAAATTGTTTCCTGGTCCCATGTTTAGTTTAAACGATCTTTTTCATCATATTCATTAGCTGCACCTCTGAAAGTCTGTCTTCCTTTTTGTTCAAGCTATTTTTCCAGGTTTCAGTGGAATTCTTAATTTCCCGGATGTGTCTGAATCTGTTGTATGCATTCTAACTTTTTCCTATATTCATTCAATGTTTCCGTCATTTTTTAAATCTATGTCTTTTTTTTTGATGTACCAAGCAATTCTGTCATGTTTGTTGTCATTTTTTTTGATCTGAGAGGTTATTTCTGATCTTGTTTCTTCTATAACCTTGTGAACATGTTTCTTTATTTACTTCAGTTCAGAAATTTCAGGTGTGTGACTTCCAACTTTTTCTCTTTCCTTATCTCCTGGATTTGTTCTGAGTGGACTGGAAGGCAGATATTTCCTTTTGCTCCTTAGTTTTGGCATTTTTGAAGCTCCCAGTGATCACCTGGATCACTCAGCAGTGGTGGGAGAGGGTTGTGCTGTGGGTCAGTAAGGTTCTTGCTACAGTGGGGGGCAGGGTATGACTCATAAAGTTCTCATGACTGGTGGGGGAGGCCAGCCGGAGCTCAGCAAAACTGCGCAGATGGTGGGCCTAGGTGACTCATCTGGCTGAGGCAGAAGGATCATCAGAAGTTCTAGGCCAGCTTGAGCTGCATAGTATGTTCAAGTCCAGCCTAAACTGCGAGACTTTGTCACAAGACTTTGTCATAGCTGCGCAACATCTGCCTTTACCCTCAAACTTCGTGGTATTGCTCCAGCAGATCCGTCGTCGTGGTGTCTGCTCGCCAGTGGTGCACGCAGGTTGGACTCAGCAGATCCCTGTAGCTTGCTGGCTTCTGCCTGAGTTCTCCGAAGGTGGGGTAGGGTGCCAGCAAATCCATTATGCCTTTGCACTGGTGGCACAAGCATGCTGAACTCTGCCAGCCCCCATATTTGCCCAGCATACGCCTAAGTTCTCAGATGGTGGGACAGGACCAGCAGATTTACCTTGCCTCCTGTTTTCTGTATTTAAAGATCTACTTTTCAGATAATTTTTCTATTGAAATTTAAGTCAGCTATTCCTTTCTTTGAAGGAAGATTGTAGTGCATTGTGGCACAGGGAACACAGTGTCTCTTTTGATTGCCTAGGCAGCACCCATGTTTCAGTCACTTTTTGGCTTATGTAGAGCCAACATATAGATTTAAGTTCTGTGATTTTTTTTAAAAAAAATTATCTTATGGTGATAGATTTTTATTCAGTCTGGAAAGCGTAATTTTTTTTTATTATTTTAAAGAAAAACAATAAAAATGACACAGAATTTCAAAACAAGATGGTAGGAAATTGATTTTTATATTATATATTGTTACGTTCAGAATAGTTGCACAGATTCCAAGATATATGCATACAAATTTGATCAAATAGTGTAAGCACTGCTCCTTTCAGTGAATAGAAATTATACAATTTGCTGTCTGTGTGTGTGTGTGTATTTTTACCTTCCTGTTCTCCTTTCCCCATTCCATTTTTACTTCCTTTTGAGCAGTTCCCTTCCCTTTCACAATATTTAGTGTATCGTTAATTTTTAAAATATTTATTGTACAAATTGAGCATTCCAAAACTGTCTAAAATGCTATAAAAATTTGAAATGTTTTGAGCACCAACATGATGCTACAAGCAGAAAATTCCACATCTAATCTCATACGACAAGGTATAGTCAAAGCACAGACTCAAAGTATGTAAAATTACCTTCATGCCAGCTGGTGTGGTTATGTACACCTGTAATCCCAGCACTCAGAAGGCTGAGGCAGAAGAATCATCAGAAGTTCTAGGCCAGCCTGAGCCACGTAGTGCGTTCAAGTCCAGCCTAAACTACAAGACTTTGTCACAAAAAAACAGAAGTTACCTTGACATTGTATGTGTAAGGTGTATAATCCCATTCCTAAGATCTCTATCTCATAGATGGGAGTATTGCAAACCCCAAGATACTTCAGGTCCCAAGCTTTTCAGATAAGGGATGGTAACCTGTGTTCTGGTAGGATTTAAGGTGTCAGAAAGAGATGTTGTTGTTCCTGGGAAGGGTTACGGGCAGGCATCTCCTGAAGCTGGATCAGTGGGGAGCAGAGCCGCAACCAGGAGCTGAGCACTTCCTCGCCTGCTTAGCCTGGTGCTACTGACCTGGGTGTGGCTCATTTCCCCTCATTCCTGCACTATGTGCATTGTGCACTGCCCCATCTCTTCTCCTTTTGCCTCTTCTGTTTCCTGTTTCTCCCCAGCAAGAACTTTTTGTTCAAGTTAGTAAAGTTTACCTTTCTGGATATTCAGATAAATTAGGATTGTTTTATTTAGATACAGGTTGTTAGGATTTGTGGTGTGTTTTTGGATTGTTTTCCCACATTCTTTGTCCTACTTTTGATACTGTATGATACTGTGCCATTAAAATGTGCTACATTTTCCTATGATTTCATATCTTTGTGCAGTAGAAAAAGAACTATCACTATCTGACTACAAGTTATGCAAGGAAGATAGAATTAGTAATTGCTCTTACTTTGGAGATTATTTCAAAGGTTTATTTGTTGAAGAGCCAAGGACTAGCAACTTCATCTAACTCCAAATCTCAGTTCAGTTTTTGGCTGCATAACAGATAATCATCTTCTAAATCTGTGTCTGAAATACTTTCTTGTTGCTAGAATGTGATACCTGACACCCAAAGTGTAATGGAAAGGTTTATTTTGGCTCATAGTTTTCATCCATAGTTGGCTGGCTTTCAGCAAGCGTGGTAGGAGGGTCTGGTGGAGGAAAACTGATCACATCACAGTAGCCAGGAAGCAGAAAAAAAGGAGTGGAGAAGGAGATGCACCTTTCCCCTGGCTCACCCCTAGTGATCTGCCCCTCCCCCCAACCCAGCCGCACCTCCTTCTGCAGTGTCCGGCATACCAGCCCGGTGCTCTAGTTCCTTCCCCAAAGCTCCACCCATAAGCACGTATAGCCTTGGACAAGTGGATAAACCTTCAAGGTTCCCATCTACTGTTAGATGATGAGCAGCTCTTTCACAGATAGTTCTGTGACTTTGTCACTACTTGGATTCTCATTCAGGTTTGGAGAGATTTGAGTTGGCAAGTTTTTGTCTTTAATATTAATTGCTTTCTCTCAAGGTATGTAAATACAATACTGGGTTGTATAGTAAGATACAGCACAGAAATGATTCTGGTAAGACTGGTAATCTAATAACTACGATCTGGGTGGAAAGCCATTTTAAGATAATGCTTGTTACTTTCTTCATTTGTAGGTTATCTCTGATGTTGAAGAGGATGCTGGAGAACTGAGCAGAGAGAGTATGTGGGACCTTTCCTGTGAAACTGTGAGAGAGCAGCTTACAAACAGCATCAGAAAACAATGGAGAATTTTGAAAAGTCATGTAGAAAAGCTTGACAACCAAGGTAACCACTGCTGCACTGCCTGTGAAGTGAGTTGGAACAGTAGTAACCAGTTGGACTTCCACTCATTTGGAAAGGCACGGTGTGGGCTCAGACCTGAAATCTGTAGCTCTGTTGATGGCTTGAGAGCAAGGCTTTCCTTAGTTTTTACCATGAGATTGGAATTTGAATGTGAAAAATATACTTTGTTCTTATAAAAACTATTTCAGTGACAAAAGGATGTCATAGTATCCATCTGCTGTGAATGCAACATATA
>PVKN010025983.1:0-13887 GCA_004027915.1 Capromys pilorides
TTTTTAAATTTTATTTATTTATTTGTTTTGTTTGCTTGTTGTGTTTGTTTGTTTCTTTATTTATTCATTTTGTGGCTGGCTCAGCCCGCCCTGGTGGTGGCGCTGGCGCAGCATGTGGTGCCGGGGATCAAACTGCAGTCCCCGCAGTTGCCTGAGCCCTCCTAAGCAGGCGCTTTAGACCACTGAACCATCTCGCCGGCCCCTTTCTAGGAGTTTCTATTAGTTTCTTCTTGATTCTTTGCTTGAATGTAGCTCTTTGTTTTCATTCATTCATGTTCATACCATTCCAATGCAGACTCTGCTTGCTTGCTTGCTTGCTTGCTTTTTTTTTTTTTTTTTTTTTGTCTTTTCGAGACAGGGTCTCACTGTGCAGTTTAGGCTGGCCTTGAGCTCACTGTTGTAGCCCAGGCTGGTCTCAAACTCACATTGATCCTCCTGCCTCAGCCTCCCAGGTGCTGGGATTATTTTACCTGGTGAAGTAGTTCACATGTGGAATCCAGTTGCTTGGAAGACTGAGGCAAGAGAAATGAAAATTCGATGCCAGCCTAGACAGTTAAACAAGTTACTGTCTCAAAATAAAATTTTAAGCAGTTGCATTTAAGCACTGTGGCAGAGCTCTTGGCTACACATGTAAGGCCCTGGGTTTAATCCCTAGTATTCTTTTTTTTTTTCAGGACTGGGATTCTAACTCACAACCTTGCAATTGCCAGGCAGGCACTTGTGCCACGGAGCTATTTCCCTGACCCCTTAGTACTATTAAAAAACAAAACAAAACAAAAAAAGAATTGGATGTGTGGAAGTGTTTCTATCCCTTTCCATTTGATGTAACAAAATACAACTGAATTTATAGATCCATTGTTTGAGAGTTTGCCTGCACCATTATTAACTATACTTCATAGGTCAAATTTATGTATTCCAAATTACAATTAATGCATGTCTAACGCTTAAAACTTTTTTCATAATTACAGATGAAACTGTTAAAGATGGAGTGACTCTGTACCTGCTACAGTCCGTCAATCAGCTGCTGCTCTCAGCTACAAAAGAGCGAATCGACTTCCTACCTCACTATGACACACTGGTTAAGAGTGGCATGTATGAATATTATGCAAGTGAAGGACAGAATCCTTTACGTAAGTATTCCAGCCATACTGTGTGACACATTTCCTCTCCTTTGTCCCCACTCCTATGTCCCATTCCTTCACAGTTTAGAAGTCTTCTCTATTTTACCAAAGACTGTATTGTTGTTCTGCAGGAGTTTTTGCCAAGTCCTGTGCTACCAAGCTGCATTCACAGTTGTTAGGAGACCATGACATTCATTTTTGAGCTGTTTTTCTCATTTGTATTATAGTTTATTTTTTTTATTAACTAAAATCATTTTTAGAGTAAAAATATTCTGCTTCAAAGCTAATCTACTAGTACAATTCATTCCTTTTTAACACACAAAAGATCTTGTACTTGTGTGTGTTGCCATCTCATGTATATTTTTCTCTCCTGACTTATTCTTCCTGGGCTCCTAGAAATCTCTCCCAGTTATGAAAGTGATTTGTCTTTGTCTTTAAAACAGGGTCTCACTATGAATTTTAGGCTGGCATTGAACTCACTATGAAGCTCAAGCTGGCCTCGACTGCGTAGTGATACTCCTGCCCTGAGCCTCCTGGTGTGTCACCACGCCCAGCTATGAAAGTAATTTTTACCTTGGCATTTTGTTTTGTGTTTTGAGATACTGTCTCACTTTGTAGTCTAGGCTGACCTTTAACTTGTGATCTTCCTGTCCAGATCTCTGAAGTGCTCAGATTAAAAGTATGTGTCACCACATGCACCTTGAAAATTTCAATAGTTGATTAATTAATTAGTTTCTCTTACACTGGGACCATACTCATGGACTTCTGCATGCTGGGCAAGTGCTCTAGCATTTTATCTGCACTCCAGCTTCTACTTTGCAAATTTATATAACTGAATTATACAAGTAAGTTTGTATTGTTTTCTTCATGCCTTTATCATTTTCTTCTACCTTTACTGCTTGCCTTTTTTTTGTCTTACATTAGACCAGAGGTGGTGAACCTATGACACTCCTGTAGCCAGCTATTATCATTGAAAACTGTAAAAGGCTTACCATCACTGATATACTGCCTGTGATCTTTATAAAGTAGTTGATTTACCAGATCCTTTTATTTATTTATTTATTTGTTTGTTTGTTTGTTTGTTTGCTTGCTTGCTTGTTGTGTTTGTTTGTTTCTTTATTTATTCATTTTGTGGCTGGCTCAGCCTGCCCTGGTGGTGGCGCTGGCACAGCATGTGGTGCCGGGGATCGAACTGCAGTCCCCGCAGTTGCCTGAGCCCTCCTAAGCAGGTGCTTTAGACCACTGAACCATCTCGCCGGCCCCTACCAGATCCTTTTTTGGGGGGCCCTGCTCTTGTGCCTAGTAATAACAGTACTATGTATATGTTCATCATATACTTTCTTATTAAAATTTTTTTTTGGCAGGGGCACTGGGGAGATAGCTCAGTGGCATAAGTGCCTGTCTGGTAAGCACAAGGTTCCAAGTTCAATCCCCTGTATTAGAAAAGAAAAAAAAAAAAATTTTTTTTTTCTCAGCTGAGTATGGTGGCACATATATATAATTCCAGCAATTTAGGAGGCTGAGGCAAGAGAATTGCAAGCTTATTTTCTAGCCTGGGAAACTTAGTCACTTGCAAAATCTCCTGAGCCAGGAAGATAGCTCAGTGGCATAAGCACCTACCTGGAAAAATCTCCTGGAAATATAGCTGTGTGAAGACCCTCGATTCAGTCCCCAGGGCTGGAGACGGGGGAGTCTCATTACATTTGTATTATTTCACATTTGTAGGAAATTATAAACATATAAGACAACACTTCGGATCTTTTTGCTTGAAAATAAAGCAAATAATATGTATATATTATATGTATATATGCATATAAGTTTAGTTAATTTATTTGAACAGTTTTTTTTTTTTTTAATGGCAGGCTCAGCCTGCTTTGGGGGTGGGGCTGGTGTAGCACGTGGTGCCAGGGGTTGAACCAAGGTCCCTGCGGTTGCCTAAGCTTGCCTAAGCAAGAACAGTTCTATTAGATAACTAAGATTGAAGTATCTCAAGGTTTAGTCTTTTGTCTACTTTTTACATTGAATCCAGTTAGATTTGGTGATCAATCGTATGGCTCTAGATAGCATCTTTAGTATGATTCTCAAGTGGTCACTTTTAGTCAAAGATTAGAAATACCATAATCAAGGCTTTTATCCTGAATTCCATTGTTCAAAAATGGAAGTGCTGGAGATTAAAGGCAGCCCTGTATGTGTACAGGGCAAGCATTTGCACTATGTGCTGCATGAGTTCCAGTTCTGTTCCCCAGCAGCCCCCATTGCACCTGAACTAGGACATATAATGTAGGAACCCTGAATCCTATACTGCATAGTTTCCCTATCTGACTTTATCATTATTTGGCCTTCCATATACCTTCTAGTTGCTTAGGACAAAAATCAATTTTTACTACTTTTATTGCTCCTACTTGGTCTGAGGCAGTAGGATCTCTGTTACCTGGATTACACAGTGACTTAACTGGTCTCTTTCTTGACATCCTTATACCTTTTTTAAAAATTTAAATGTATTTGATTGTTATAGGGACTCACTGCGTAGCACGACTCATAGTGATTCTCTTGTTTTCAGCCTCCCCAGTGCTGGGATTATAGGCCCGTGCCACTTGACCTAGACTCTGGCCAGCTCAACCTGCCCTGGGGGTGGGGCTGTTGCACCATGTGGTACCAGCATCGAACTGCAGTCCCTGTGCTTGCCTAAGCAGACACTTTTGTCAGTTGAGCTATCTTGCCAGCTCCCATATCAAGTTTAAGTGGGTAGGTTGTGTTGCCATGGTGAAAGTACTTCATTTTACCATTTATCGAGGACTCACAGTATATTTTATTTTTTCATTTTTTTAAAATTTTATTTTATTTTCTTCAACCACATTACATATTTATTTGTGTTATGGCTGGCTCAGCCTTCCCTGGGGGGTGGGGAACGGCAGCACAGCACTTGGGGCCTGGGATCGAGCCACGGTCCCTGCGCGGTGGTCTAAACTTCCCGATGCACGTGCTTTAGACTGCTAAGCCATCTCACCAGCCCCACAATATAGTTTAGTTACCTTCCAGTTTTGTTGTGTCAATTTTTGTTTCTATCGTGTCAATAAGCACAGAATATCTATTTTTAACTCTCTGCTTTCTGTCAGTTTAGGTGTTTTTCTCCTATTTCCCTGCTTCTTGTTCTTGACTGTGTGGATGCTATTTCTTGATGTCTTGGTGATCTTTTCTTTTGTACCTTCCTCTTAGCTAACAAATCCAAGCTCTAACCATTATGTCCTCATCAATGAGGCACAAAGCTTTTTTTTTTCCTGATGGTACCAGGAATCAAACTCAGAACCTTGCGCTTGCTAGAGAAGTACTTACTCCACTGAGCTATCTTCCCAGCCCCTAGGCGCAAAGTTTTATACTTGGCTGTCTTTAGTCTCTTAATTAAATACGGTATCCACTTCATAAAACTATAAAACCCCTGATTCATTGAACTTGATTTGTTGTCACAACATTAAATCTAAAACTGAAGTTTTCTTTTCCCTTTCATATTTTCCCTTTAATTAAGGAAAAATTTATCCAGTCTTCTAGAGGCAGAATTCTTGGATTTCTTTTTTAAAATTAGTTACTATGTTCATATTTTTTTCTTCTCTAAAGTCTCTTTTCCTTACATTTTCCTACATTATCTTTTTCTCTTTTTCATTTTCTGGAGCTATTGCCCTTAACCAGAATACTTGCTTTGTGGTAACTTTATTATAATTAGTTTAGAAATGTAGTCTTTAAGTGTTCAGAGTGATTGAAATTGCTTGTTGGAGTGGTATAATGTAGATTAATTATAACTTTAGCAGGGTTACACATCTACAGAATTGATGCATAGATTTGATGTTTCCCCTTTAACATAAGGGAATAAAAAATGGGAAATAGTTTTAAGTAGTGATCTTAAAGGAGTGTATAAGTACTGAGCCACTGATAATTTTTCTTTTCTTTTTTTTTTTTTTTTTTGAAATGAGGTTTTGCTATGTAGTTCAGGATAGCTTTGAACTCACCATATAACCCAGACTGTCTTCAAACTGGCATCATTCCTCCTGTCTGAGCCTCCTAGTGCTGGGATTACAGTTGTGTGTCACCATACCTGGCATTAAATTCAATGTTTAATTCAGTTTATGAGAAGGGAATCAGTAGTACTTGTGTCAGTTATGAATATATGTTCTGCCATTTGACAGGCTTCTCTTGTTCTTTAAAATGCTTTATCTCAATTAACACTCATGTCATAACTTCAGTTATATATTTGCCTGTGTGTCTTTAAGTGTACTTAGTTTGATTTGTGCATGGACTAATTACATACTGCATCCTGCTATTTGATTCTCTGGCTATGGTCTTTTGTTTGTCTTGTCTTTTTTTATTTTGTTTTGTTTTATTTTATTTTGTAACCAGGGATCGAACTCAGGACCTTGCACTTACCAGGCAGGCACTTGTGCCCCTGAACTGTCTTCCTGGCCCTGTCTTGTTGTTTATGTCTTTTTTGTTGGCAAGACCAGGGATTCAACTCAGGGTATTACACTTGCCAGACCAGTGCTTATTCTTCCAAGCTCTCTCCCCAGCTTAGAAATTTAAAATGCTGGCTTTAAGATAGGTCAGAGGTTCTTTAACTTTGAGCTTTTATGTAAAGTATTTGGGAGGGAAAAGTTAAGCAGTAATGTTTTCTCACTCTCTTCCAGCATTTGCTCTTGCAGAATTAATTGACAATTCATTATCTGCAACTTCTCGTAATGTTGGTATTAGAAGAATACAGATCAAATTGGTAAGAAAATAATACATTAGGAATTTTTATTTTTCTAATATAATTTTTTATTTTTAAATTCCTGGCTCAGCCTGCCCTGGAGGTGGGGCTGGTGCAGCATGTGGTGCCGGAGA
The DNA here is from genome assembly GCA_004027915.1 of Capromys pilorides. Classification (NCBI taxonomy): domain Eukaryota; kingdom Metazoa; phylum Chordata; class Mammalia; order Rodentia; family Capromyidae; genus Capromys; species Capromys pilorides. The sequence continues at coordinate 5,991 of PVKN010025983.1, forward strand.
TCGAACTGCGGTCCCTGTGGTTGCCTAAGCTTTCCTCAGCAGGAGGCACTTTAGACCACTGAACCATCTCGCCGGCCCTCTAATGTAAATTGAACAGAGAAAAATTAGGAAAGAAATAAAAAGTACAAATAATTGTCTGATGTCTCTTTGTTGTTAATTTTTTTCACTGATATTCCCCCCTTACCCTCTGCAAATACTCAGGTTTGAAGCCAGGGCATTTTCACTGAGCTATGTCGAAGTCCTATTTTATTTTTATTTGGAAACAGGATTCTACCAGGTTGTCCAGTGTAGACTGGAACTTGTTCTTTCTGCCTCAGCCTCCTAAAGTGCTGGGATTACAGTTGCACACCACCACACCTGGCTTGATGGGTTCTGTTTTTTTTTTTTTTGTACATATGGGTATATATGTATATCTACATTTTGAGAGGTTTTTTGGTGACCTTTTGCTTACGTTGTATACATTTGACATACATTTTGCAATTTAATTCTCCAGTTTTGCAGAGTGGTTCATTGGATGTAAGTTAATGTGATCAGTCTTGTGTTACTGACAGATTTTTTTTTTAATATTTTTGCCACTAGAAGCAGTGCTGAAGTGATGAATGTTGTCTGTATGACTGTACAAACCTGATTATTAAGTTTCAAAGAATAGAATTTCTGATTTAAGTGATGAAGCATTGTAAGGCTGTGAGTAGGTAGATCTTCATGAAGTGTCTTTCAGAAAGTTGTATAACTTTATACTAGCATTAGCAATGTATGAATGAGCCTATCAAATCACTTTTTATATTTTGTATATGTGACTTTTCACATTTGAAATACTGATTTTTTTTCTGTCTTTTGAACTCACTTTGTTCCATAGCTTTTTGATGAAACACAAGGAAAACCTGCAGTTGCAGTGATGGATAATGGAAGAGGAATGACCTCTAAACAGCTTAACAACTGGGCCGTGTATAGGTTGTCAAAATTTACAAGACAAGGTGACTTTGAAAGGTTAGAGAATCTTTCTTTTTTATGAATACTATTTATTTTAATAAGGATGAAAATTCTGGTGTGTTGTTAGATAATGCATGACACAGTAGAGATTTCTCTGTTTTCAGCAAGTTTAGTTGTAACATTTTTATGGTCAGCATGCAGAAATAGAACCACATCATATTGTACCTTTTCTTTTTCTGTCTTTCTTAAAATACCTTTTCATTTTATACCTTTCGTATTTCCAGAGATATGTAGTTCTACTGATATGTTCAATACCTTAACGCTTTCTTCCTTTCCATATAAACTTAAGGGTGAGAAAAACTATAGTGCAGTAAAAGGGTTTTAACAAGGGCTTAGATTACTTCATGTCATTTACAAAAAAAATGTAGTTCTGTGCACTCAATATTTTTCTCCTTTGAGGGCTTTGTTTTTAAAATATCAGTTATTAGGGAGTAGAATTCAGTACTAAGTTTTCTATCAAAATATACTTATAGAAGATATGCTGAGACATAATAGGGAACTTAAAATAAGCTAAAAGCTGTTGGAAATATATACAGGTTTATATTTGTGTGGCTTTAGCAGAACACTAGCAAGAAAATCTTTGACCTGCAAGACTTGATGTTTTAAGTTGTGATGTGTACTTCAGGTAGTGTTCATAGGAAGGATCTGTTGACGTTCTTGCTTAGTAATTAGAGTTCGTAACCTGTTTCACTCTTTTCTTCTATCAAGCTACACATTTAAGTTCAATCTCAGTAACATGTTAAATCAATATAACTATATTAATGTATTAGTAGTATATATACTTGCTCAACTTGAAATTTCAGCACCTTAAGAATTTTTATCAAGCTCGTGTTGCAGTGTATCTTTTTTGCGGATAGCAGGGTTGCTGACATCCAAGACTCAGCGTCTCCTGTTGCTAAGCACTCTATCCTCAAGTTGTCCCTACCTCCCCAGTGCCATTCTAAGTGGTAGTCCAGGGAGGAACAAGGATCTTGGTGGCATCTCTGTCACCACATGCTGTGCCAGCCCCACCCCCAGGGCTGGCTGAGCTGGCCACAACATAAAGAAAGAAGGAAGGAAGGAAGGAAGGAAGGAAGGAAGGAAGGAAGGAAGGAAGGAAGGAAGGAAAGTTAGTTTAAGATGTTAGGAAAGTAATTTTTGACCAAACTTGCTATTGCTGGTTTTGGTTCTATTTTTATAGGACCTCACTGTATTTTTTATTTTTTGGTACTCAGGATCGAACTCAGGACCTTGCGCTTGCCAGGCAGGCACTTATGCCACTGAGCTATCTTCCTGGCCCTAGGATCTCACTTTATAATCCCAGAACTTGGGATACCGAGGCAGGGACAGTTTGAGTTGGAGGCCACCATAGATTATGTATGGAGACTATGTCTCAAACCCTGGAAAATAAAAGAGAAAAGTTGATGTCATTGCAGGCTATGGAAAAAGAGAAAGTGGGAAGTTTGGAGTATAGGTCACCTGTAAGTTTTACATTACGTTAGAGAAACAGAAGCAAGCACAAAATTATATTAGTAAACATTTTAGTTATTATCAGTGTGAAGAAGATGAAAAGTGACGTGAAAGAGCTGGTGGACATCTCCTGGGGTAAGCCAGAGAACAGGCTGCTTTGACTTCCGTGTTGAATTGAGGCCTGAATGGGGAGAGAGAAATGTCTGCAAAGGATGAGAGTGAAGTAGTTAGTGTTGCTTTGTTTGAGGGCAGAAAGGAGACTGTTGTGGGGCAGAGAGTATGAAGGAGACAGTCGAGCAAGATCAAGAGAGTTTGAATTTGGCAGTACTCCCAAGTGCTGGGATTACAGTTGTGTGCCACCATGCCTGACTAATTATATACTTGTAAAATTTGTTAATCTACTTTTTAAAGATGTTTTTCCAGGCATTAAACATCTTAATCCTCAACAGTCCAGTTTGGATTAATGCTGATTTAATGTCTGTAACGTACTGAAATGTTGCTTCTCTATATGGTTTACATCCCTTCCCAGTGTTATGTGCTGTTACCTTCATATAAGCGACAATTACATACTATAACACCTCTGATAATTTTATAGTGTTTCATGCAGTTTTCTTTTAAATAAGGTAGAATAGTTACAAAAATATGTTAGTCCTATCTTTCGTATTTATCTGTACAGAGTTACTTCTGCCTCACTTTATTCTTTTTCCCTTTACAAGCATTCGAGTTATTTTAGTGTTTTCATTTGTGTCTGATGAACTATCTTCAGTAGCTGCTGAAGGGAAGATTTGCTAGTTAAGAATTCTTTCAGTTTTGTCTGGGAATGTCTCACTCTTGGTGCGTGTGTGTGTGTGTGTGTGTGTGTGTGTGTGTGTGTGTGGTACTGGGGATTGACTCAGGACCCTGCACGTGCCAGACAAAGCACTTATTCCACTGAGCTATCTCCCCAGCCCTTCATGCCATTATTTTTGTGGGCTATTTGTGCTAGTTTGACAGCCTTTATTTGAACACCAAGTAAGTTAGGCTACTGCCTTTTGGCTTTGTGATTTCTGGTCAGAAATCAGGTATAATCTTTTTGAGAAATTTTCTTTTCTTTTTCTCTCTTCAGTACTGAAGATTGAACCCATGGGCGTTTGCACGGAGTTACATCTGCAGTTTTCCTTCTTTTCTTTCTTTCTTTCTTTCTTTCTTTCTTTCTTTCTTTCTCTCTCTCTCTCTCTCTCTCTCTCTCTCTCTCTCTCTTTCTCTCTCTTCCTTCCTTCCTTGAACCCATGGGCGTTTGCACTGAGTTATGTCTACAGTCTCCTTCCTTCCTTCCTTCCTTCCTTCCTTCCTTCCTTCCTTCCTTCCTTCTTTACATTTTTAAGATCATTAAGTTGCTCAGGCTGTGCTTGAACTTACGCTTTTCCTTCCCAGCCTCAGAGTGTGTGAATTATAGGTGTGCACTGCCACACCTGGCAAGAATTCCTTCTTGAGTTCAGTTTAGACTGGTCTCTTATTTGTGCGCCTCCTGCCTAACCCTCTCAAGTGCTAGAATTACAGACAGGTACGTGCCTCTGGGATTTGCTCCCTGTGGTTGGTTGATTTATGGAGACAAGGTCTTGCTAAGCTGCCAGGTTGCCCTTACAGACCTTCTGCCTCGATGTCCAGGGCAGTAGAGTGTCCACCATGCTGGTGGTGGTGTTCTGCATGGGTATTTCTCCAGCTTTCTTTCCTTTTTCATTTACTTTTAGCTTTTCCTTTTCCTTTTGTTTCATTTTCTTTTTTCCTTTTTTTTTCAGTAGTAAGGATTGAACACAGGGCTTTCACACTGAGCTACATTACCAGCCCTCTATGTAAATTGTCTTTGGTGTTTTTCCTGAGTCAGGGTTTTGCTAAGTTTCACAGGTTTGGCTCAGACACGACCTTCTCTTGCTTCAGCCATCTAGAGGCTACCATGCCCAGCTTTCCAGCTTTGTTTTCGTTAGTGTTAAATGGGTAAATCTTCCAACTTTTTAGTTGGTTGTCTTATCCCTTCAGGCAGTAGATACTTAATACCTTTATATACATATGTATTTAGTACAGGGTCTATAGGGTCTCACTATATAGATTGGACTCATAGTGATTCTCCTGTTTTCATCCTCCCAAGTGCTGGGATTAAAGTTGCTGTCTTAGCCTGCCCCAGGGGCAGGGCCAGCACAGCATGCCAACTCTGACTCCTGCGCTCTGCCTAAGCAGGCACTTTAATCCCCTGAGCTATTTGGCCGGCCCTAATATTGGATAATTTTTACCTGTAACTGGGACATTTAGGCCAATTTTGTTTAATGTTGTTATTGGTGTGTGTGTGTGAAATTTTTTTTTTTTGAACAGGGGCTTGCTGTGTAGTTCAGCAAGTTCAAGTTCTAGCCTCAAACTCACTATGTAACCTAGGCTGGCACCAAACTCATAGGAGTTCTCCTGCCTCACTCTCCCAAGTGCCAGGACATATTTTGATTTAAACTTAAATCTTTAAAATTATTTTTTAAGCTGTCTTTTTTTCTTGCTTCATTTTACATTGAATATTTTGGGTGTATGTGTTCCATTTTACCTTTTATTACCTACAGCTTTTGTTTTACCGATAACTTTGTGATTCTTTTTTTTTAATTTTATTTATTTATTTATTTATTTGTTTGCTTGTTGTGTTTGTTTGTTTCTTTATTTATTCATTTTGTGGCTGGCTCAGCCTGCCCTGGTGGTGGTGCTGGCGCAGCATGTGGTGCCAGGGATTGAACTGCAGTCCCCGCAGTTGCCTGAGCCCTCCTAAGCAGGCGCTTTAGACCACTGAACCATCTCGCCGGCCCCCAACTTTGTGATTCTTTAAAGTAGTAAATCAAGCAGTGTTCTTCTTTATGTATTTTACATGTTATACTAGCATAATTTTACTGTTTTTATTTTTATACATTTTACTTGTACATATATTACAATAGCAAAGCATGTCTTTATTATTTTGCTTTAGTTGACTCTAAAAAGTTACTGAATTTCCTGATTTCTTGATTTATATTCCAGTAACATACCTGGCTATCTTTTTTTTTTTTTTTAATGGCCTGCTCAGCCTGTCCTGGGGGTGGGGTTAGCACAGCACGTGGAGCAGGGGATTGAAATGTGGTCCCTGTGGTTACCTAAGCTTTCCTAAGCAGGCGCTTTCGACTACTGCACCATCTCGCTGACCCCTAAAGCTCACTTTTATAGCACAGGCTGGTCTCAAACTCACACCGATCCTCCTGCTTCAGCCTCCCAAGTGCTGGGATTACAGGCATGTGCCACCACACCTGGCTTGATTAATGTTTTATATTTATTTATTTGTTTGTTTGCTTATGTTATGGCCCAGCTCATCCTGCCCTGAGGGTGGAGCTGGCACAGCATGTGGAGCTGGGGATCAAACCGCAGTCCCTGTGGTTGGCTAAGCTTGCCTTATAAGGTGGGCACTTTAGACTCGCTGGCCCATTTGTTTTTGTTTTTTTTTTTTTAACTTTATTTATTTATGTATGTTATGGCTGGCTCATCCTGCCCTGGCGGTGGGACTGGTGTAGCATGTAGTGCCGGGGATCGGATCACGGTCCCTGTGGTTGCCTAAGCAGGTACTTTAGACCGCTGAGCTATCTTGCCAGCCCCATGCTACCATTTTTTTAAACCAATCTTTTTAAAAAACTGTGGTAGAGTGAAATTCACCATTTTAACCATTTTTAAATGTGCAGTGCTGTGGCATTACTTTTGTAGTGTTTCATAGCCATTGCTATTAGATATTTCCAAAAATGTTTGCCTCTCTACCCACAAATGAAAAGTCTGCCTTCTCTGGACAGTGACTTCCCACGCTAGCTCTTAGTAACAACAATCCTACCTTTTATCTCAGTGAAGTTGCTTTTTCCTGGCACTACCTTTATGTGGAATTGTATGATGACAGTCTCAAGCGCTTTTAGAACTATGTAAAAAATTGAATTAAATATTTATCTTTGGCTAGTCACATCTTTTAAGTTCACCTTGAAATTTTCTTCATTTCTTATGGGTAATTTATCTGACTTTATCGTCCTATTTTCTGATACATCCCCCAGCTGTGATATCACATGTGGTATTATTGGCTTGTTTTTTTGTTTTTTGGTTTTTTTTGGTTTTTTTTTTGAGATAGAATCTCACTAAATTGGCCAAGTAGGACCCAAACTCGAGATCCTCCTGCCTCATCCTCTTGAGTGTTGCTGTTGTCTTTCCTGTGCTGCTGGGGAGTGAACCCAGGCATTGCCTATTTTAAATCTAGTCATGGTGATTCATAGCTGTAATCTCAGCTGTTTGAGAATCTCAGCTGTTTGAGAGGCTGAGGTAAGAGAAACAGATGAAAGCCAGCTTGGGCAAGTTTGTGAGACCCTGTCTCAAAATTTATAAACAGAGTAGGGATTATAATTTACTGGTAGAGCACTTGGGTAGCATGCACAAGAAGGCTCTGGATTCAATCCTCAATACTGCCAAATAAACAATGGCATCAATAATAATAGTTGCAGCCTTACTCCAATTCTGTTGATTTCTAATATTGGGAATTACTATCCCTGGGGACCTTCCCTGTGTTAGACAGACAATAGTTATAGTACAGTAGGTTCCCGTGGTGCTTCATTTGTCATAATGCATGCAAAGGCAAATCTTTTTCCACTAATCACCATTATATAAGGAAAATTTTAATAACTTTTGAGATAGTAAATAACCTTCAGGGAAGGTTCTAGAGGCATATGAATATATAAGGTTATTTAGTAGTTTTATTTGTTGAGAGATTTAGGGACCCAAGAATTTAGATATCATTTTCATTTCTTGCAGCTTCCAGGTGGAGCTGGCCAGTGGTCTGAGGACTGTCCTCAGAGAGCCCACTAGGCCAGATGATGCTTGAATTTGTTGCTCTGCTTCTTCCGCCTGTGAGCTCAGGGTGGAAGCTGACTCAGGGATCATTTTGTTAACGTTTAGTGAGTGTGGTATAAAATTTTCTCTTGGTGTTAAGCAGATTGTTTAAAATCACTGCACTAATATACTGTTTTCCTTTAGTGATCATTCAGGTTATGTTCGTCCAGTACCAGTTCCACGTAGTTTAAATAGTGATATTTCCTATTTTGGCGTTGGTGGCAAGCAAGCTGTTTTCTTTGTTGGACAATCAGCCAGGGTAAGTGAAAAGATTTCTTATAAGAGCAAGTTTATCAGAATATTTTTATGTTGACTAATTTTAACTGGTAAGCATTTTTATTTTATTTTTTTAAAGAGTTTTTAAGATATATTTTAAGGGGCCGGCGAGATGGTTCAGTGGTCTAAAGCGCCTGCTTAGGAGGGCTCAGGCAACTGCGGGGACTGCAGTTCGATCCCCGGCACCACATGCTGCGCCAGCGCCACCACCAGGGCAGGCTGAGCCAGCCACAAAATGAATAAATAAAGAAACAAACAAACACAACAAGCAAACAAATAAATAAATAAATAA
>PVKN010025984.1:0-13957 GCA_004027915.1 Capromys pilorides
AACTTAGATAAACTGTAAAGAGCTATTAAACAAGCAAAGGAATGTTGGCAGAATAGATATAAATATATACATTACCTTAGCTGCAGTTTCCTGAATTGTTTTCACTACCTATGATTGGACAACATGCTTAGAGTGGCATGCACAGATTCACAGCAAGAGCTCACTATTCGTACTGTGTTTAGCTCTTTGATGGGAGGCTAAGGGAATCCAAGTGTCTGGGTCAGCTTTCTGTTACTGGAGCAGGCACCTGACATGTACAGTCTAAAAGGGAAGAGCTTTAGTTTGACTCCAGGGTACAGTCTCTGGTGAGCTGGCTGTAAGAAGAAACAGCATCATAGAAGGGCCCATGAATGCACATGCAGATATGATTTGTTTCACTTCTCAATATAGTCTCTAGCTGCATCCAATTATCTACACAAGCCTCTAATTTCTTTCTTTATAGATGAATAATACTCCACTGTATAAAAATACTACACCATCTTTTTTACCCATTCTTCAGGTGATGGGCATTTTTGTTTCTGAGATTTAGCTGTGGCAAATTGTGCTGCTATAATCCAAAATTATGATACTTCCAGTTTTGACTTCCTACTTAAGGTATGTCTATCTATTTGAGGTCTTTGTTGGCTCTGTATGAATTTTGGATCTTTTCTATTTCAGAGGAAAATATTGAAATTTTCATAAGATTTTATGGAGTCTGAAGAAAGTACTAGTGTCTTGGTTAATTTTCTCTCATTTCTGGGACAAAATAGCAAGCACTCAAATTAAGGAAGAAAGGTTTATTGAGCTCACAGTTAGTGGAGGTTTCAGTCCATACTTTGCTGGCTCCAAGGCAGAGTGGCACATGGCAGAGGGCAGCAGTTCATGACAGTAGAAGATAGCAAAGAATGAAGGGAGGAGCAGAAGCTGTAACAGCTATAAAGACCCTCTCCCTTCCTTATATTGTATTCAGGCTTTCCACCCCAGCATGGGTGTAGCTCTCATATCCATAATCCCAGCATTGCATCATAAATTAATCAACCTCTAAAAGCTGCCTCGGTGATTGCATGAGGTTTTGGGGAAACACCTAGACACAACTCATAACAGCTAGATAGTATGAACATTTGACAATTTTGTTTTATCTAGTGCAAGAACACAGGACCATTCCCTTTATTTAACTCTTTCATCTCTTTCTAATACTTCTGTCATCAATGTCTTATGGCTTTAAATATCTCTCAATTGCTTGGTTATATTTATTATCAAGTATTTTGTTCTTTTTGGCATTGTATAAATTGCTATTTTTTTCACATATCTTTGTGCTATTTTATAGAAAAGCTACTGATTTTTAGTATCTTCTGGCATGGAACTTTATTTTATACAATTGTAGTAAGGTTTTATACTTGTCCTATAGTATTGGTGGAAATATTTGTGGCATTAAAACATGTTAAGTACAAATAGAAAAAGATGTACTTCTTTCATTTTTATTTGAATGCGTTTTCATTTCCTGGTGTTCTGCATATCCTTTCCACTTCCAGGGCTATAACGTGATGACTAGAGGTGGTAAGGTTGGCCCCCCTCATCTTGTTCCTAATCTTCATGAAAAAGCACTCATGGTCCATCTGAGTGAGGAGCTGCAGATCTGGGAGGAAGAAAGCGAGGGACAGCAGAGTGCAGCTCCATGCCAGCCCCAGCAGGGCGAGGTGGAGATGTGCAAGTGGTCCCAGTACTTGATGGCTAGGGGGTAGTTCTGCATCATCTGGATGGAGACATGGCTGGAGATGTCTGAGGGACTATGGCCTCAGTGCCAGGCCTCGGCTGCAGGAACTGGCCTGAGTAGTCGGAGCAGACACTGAGCTGAGGGTGGTAGAAGGCCTAGTTCCAGCAGTACATCACCTTCTTGGAGTAGCACTTGGTGAACAGGTACACAGACATTACACCGGCCCCCTAATGCGAAGGTCAAGGGCAAGTTTCCTGTCACCTTGGAGCCCAAAAATCAGGGTGACCCTATCACCCAGAGCTTCTAGTCTCCAGTCCTCTCCTCCTCTAGGAAGCCAGGAGTTGGAGCTCTTAGGTCCACCTCTCTGGCCAGCCTCAGCTTCCCAAAACCCAGAGCCTCGGCCCCACCCTCCTCCTCCAGAACAGGAAGCCAGGCTCTCCCCTTCCAAACGCAAGTCTGGGGCCAGGACTTCACCTCTTTGAGCAGGAAGGAGGAAACAGGGAAGGCAAAAGACCACCTGTAGTGATAAGGAAAATACTGCTCCGAGCTGTGGACCTGTTCATGACCTCGTCATTGATGCTAGAGATGTAAAGAACTGAGCCCGCCACCAAGGAGAGGCCTGGGGGAACAGTGCAGAAACAGAGGGTGCCCCCCTGGGCTTCAGAAAGTGGCCCCAGCTTAGTCCACTGCCCTCCTCACCTGCTCCTGCCCAGACACAGCTGTTCAGTCCACGTGGCTGTAAGGTGGGCAGCAGCCACAGAAATGTGGCTGAAGAAAGTGGACTTCGGAGTGACCCTGAAGAGCCAGGCCTCCACACAAAGGCCTCAAGGAGCTTTGTGCATAGCTTTGTGTATATAGTGACTCATTGGAAACACACACCACCCCTAAGGGAGCTCACACCATCTTTTCATGGGGCTGGGAAAATAAAGGAACAGGGAAAGGATGAGAGGACAGGTTGGACCAAGGCTAACAGCACCTTCTCAAGGTGCCCAGGGTGACCTGGGAGAGTGAGATCACCAGCCATAACCTGCACCAACTGGTGTGCATTGGCCTGAGAGTTGTAAGAAGAGTGATGTGTGCCTCACACACCCAGGACAAACCTGAATCCCTTCCACTGCCTGCCACAAGGATGGCCATAAACCAGTACACTTCCTGTCTCTGAGTGGTTACCAAGCAAGGACTGGCTTTTCATCATTAAAGGGTTGGAAGATGTATCAAAGGAAAAGTCATGTTTTGTGGCCTGTAGACAGTATCTGAGTCTCATTTGTCAATCCTTTAAAATGGTAAAGACAGGATGACCACATGACCTGGCAATTCCACAGCTAGCTTCACATCCAAAATACCTGAGAATAGGTGTTCACACTCAAATGTGCACAAGGAAAAAGAAAATGTGCACATGAATGTGTGCAGCAGCATCACGCCTAACAGCCAAAAAGTATGAACAACCCGAACATGCTCCCATGGATGGATGGATGGATGGATGGATGGATGGATGAATGGATGAAAGAAACATGGTCTACAAATGAGAAGTATCATGCAGCCAGCAAAGGGAGTGAAGACAAATTTATGCCACACAAGAATGGATCTAAAAACTGTACTCCATGAACAAAGACAAATATGAAGGATCATAAACAATGTGACTCTGTTGTAGTGAAGCAACCTGTGTAATGGAATACATGAGGACAGGAAGTTGATGGGCTGTGGCCAGTGGGAGGATGGGCATGTGTGGACTGGCTGTTAAGGAATGAGTGGTTTCTTCAGAGCGGTGGGGGTGCTGATTGTAAAGTCAGCTAAGGAGAAGTATGCACAGCTCTGTGAAGCTACTAAAATCCACTGAGTTCTGTGAACCATACAGTGTGTGGATTATTCATTAAATTTTACAAGTACGTGAAATCTTCTGGGCATGGTGGCACATGCCAGTCATCCCAGGACTCCAGAGGCTGAGGAGTTTGCTGTTTGGTTGCAGAGTGAATTCAAAGCCAACTTGAACTATGATATTGAGACCTTTTCTCAGAAACAAACCAAAGAAAGTATCCGAACTTCAAATTTCTGTGCCTGCTGATAAAATGTTGTGAACACATGGCCACACCCATTTGCTCAGCTATTGCCTGGGACAGCTTTCTACTTCCCAGGCAGAGCCAAGTCCCCAAACAAGGACTGGACAGCTACTGGAGACAGTAGTGCTCATTACCTCTTTCGTCAGATAAAAGCTCTTCAGGCTTCCAGGCCAACAGTGCTGCACAGCCAGGTCCTGCCAGCCGCACAAGCATGGCCTCTGCTCAGGCACCTGACTGCTTGTGCCACCTTGAATGTCCTGCCTGTGTTTCTTCCTCGAGCTCTGTCCCTCTACGTGAATGCCTTCCCCCAGTGTCCCTGTGTCCTACTATTCCTTCCTTCAAGTCATTCCATCCTTCTCACTGTTAACACAGACCTCCTAGGATCTCCCTGCTTAAAAAACCAAACAACCAGGCATGGTAGAGCACACCTATAATCCCAGCACTTGGAGGCTGAGGCAGGAGGATCACTACTAGTTCAAAGCAAGACAGTGGCTCAAATACAAATTAACTGAAGGGCTGGCCAGATAGCTCAGTGGTCAAAGCATCTGCTTAGGCAGACACAGAGACAGGGATTCAATCCCTGGTGTGCTGTGCTGGCTCCAACCCTGGGGAGCTCTGAGAGGCATTTCAGATTGGGCGTAATGGTGTGTGCCTGTAATCCCAGCTCTTGGAAGGTTTGAAAAAATACAGGAAGGATCAGTACGAGTCCATCTGTGTAGTGAGACCCTGTAGACCCTGTATGAAGCACCTTAAACAACAACAACAACAAAAACTGAGATCAAGATCAGCCTGAACTGCATAACAAGTTTCTTTATCAAAATAAATAATCAGTTAATTAAAACAATGCTAAACTAAACAAAGCCCCCTCTGTCAAGCTAAACACAATGCTGGTGCCATTCCACAGTGATCAAAGGGTCTAGGGTTTCAAACCATGTCCAGTGTGCTCTGGCCATCGTGGGAGAGGCTGCTTTCTGCACCATGGGTGGGAGACAGGAGGCTGGGACCCCAAAGAGGGGTGCTGTCATGCCACAGAACCTCAGCTCACATGTAGAACTCCCCTGGGAGTACAAGGTTGCTTATGCACCACCAGGAGAGACAGGCTTCAGGGCCCAATGCCCTTGAGGATCTAGAAAGAGGATCTGGGGTACATTTGGGCAGCAGGGCCCATGCACTGCAGCCTGAGAGCCAAATGCAGCAGGGTGACTACTTTAGAAGTCCTCACCACATCGCCAAAGAGTAACCTGCAAAAGATCACACAGTACACTGTCTTTTTTATGAGACAGCATTTCTCTCCTGTATGCCAGACTGAACTCAACATATAGTGATCCTGCTGCCTCGGCCTCATGGCTGGAGAAATAACAGGTATGTGGCACCACGTGGGGGTCTTAGGGTATATAAAAATATATGACATATCTGCTTACGTTTTCAAAGAAAAGAAACATGTGGCTGGTTGTCTTTAGGAAGCAGGTATGAACAAGGACAAGATGGGGCTGCATATGTTTATATGGGCTAGATAATAACACGGAGGAAAACTAAGAATATAGCCAGATGTGGTGATGCACACCTGTCGTCCCAGCTCTCAGGAGCCAGCCTAGAATACAGAGTGAGACCCTGTCTCAAGAAATAAAATATACCCAGAAATAAAAAAAGAAAAAATAAAAAGCACTCATTCTTTTACCATTTGGTGTGATAGTCACTGTGGGCTTGTCATACACAGCCCTTATTGTGTTGAGGTACATCCATCTACTTTCTAGACAATGTTTATCATGAAAGAATGTTGACTTTTGTCAAATGGATTTTCTGCATCTATGGAGATTATATAATTTATACCCTCTGTTTTGTTTATGTGGGTTACACTTATTAATTTGCATATGCTGAATTGTCTGCATTTCCTAGACAAACCCCAGTTGATCATCAGGGTTGGTCCTTTCAATGTACTCTTGAATAATTCTCTCGGATTTTGTTGAGGAGTGTTCTTCTAGCTTCATTAGGGCTTCTGGTTGGTACTTTCTGGGGACCTTTTGAGACTTCAATCCCAAGGCAATTTTAGCCTGGCAGAATGAGTTTGAAAGCAGGTATCTTCTTTAAGTTTTTGAAAGAATCTCAAAGGTGATTGTTCTTCTTGCAATGTTTGGCAGAATCCAGCAGGAAAATCACTTCCTCTTTTTAATGCATTTTTATGTGTAGATTTTGACAGTACACAGTAATGACATTTATCATGTGGAGCTGGTACTTGTACATAGCACAATTTAACTCCACTTTGTCCCCTTGCCCTCCCGCTCCCTGCTTCCTCCACCTCTTGATTCACTTCCAAAGTGAAAAAGCTCCATTTCCAGTTGTTCTTCAACTCTCTTTTGAAAATCTCCTTCCCCTTCCTCTTTCCTTCCCTCCTTAAAGGGAAGGGGAACAAGAGATTCATTCTCTATAGAACGCAATTCCTGTACTTTTCCAGGAATTTATCCAATTTTTTCTAGGTCATTCTCTTTGTTCGCATGATGTCACATTCATGGGATTTGATTATGGCCTTATAATTCAGTACTTTCATTGTGATATTGCCTTCCTCAGATGTGACCTTACTTGCCTTTTCATCTGGCAGGCTGAAGTTTTGTCAGTTTTCCTTATCATTTTAAAAATACTTCTAGTTTTATTGATCCTTCCTACTGTTTTCTTGATTTTATTTCTTTTATTTCTGCTCTACTCTTTGTTATTTTCTTTTTCTTAGTAACTGTGTTCAGTTTATTATTTTTCTAGTTCTTTGGGTGTAAAATTACATTGTTTGTTTGACAGCTTTTTCTTCACGTAGATGTTTATTGCCACAAAATTTCACCCTAGCACTGCTTTGGATTCCTCTGATAAATCTTGACACACTGTGCTTGCTTTTTCTCTTAAGAATTTTTAAACTTTCTTTTAGAGGTGATACAAGACTCCAGGTGAAGGCAGTAGTTGTCTTCCAACAGAGCAAGCTATTTGCATGGCCATGCGTCTGCACCAGTCTGTAGTCACAACAGCTAAAGAAGTGAGGGAAGAGCCCATAGTGACTATTTTTAGGATGACAAAAATAAAGTATATTGAGTAAGTTAAGGAGTGGCTACACAACCCCATGTCATTTCACACAATTGCAAACAGAATGGCATGAAGAGAGACAGCATCTGTACGGGAGAGAAACTGAGAACTAAATTTAGATTTTAGATTCAAAACACAGTGCTAAACCCATCACTACTAAATGCCAGGCAGAGTTTCATGACCTCTACAAATGCCAATACCACGATGCTGGAGCTGTGTTAGCCAACTGAGAAAGACACTGCCTTGACTGCCTCTTTGTCAACTTGTAGTTACAGAGTAGGGAGTAAGACTTTACCTTCCATGTAGTAGGGTAAGAAAGCTAGTACAAGTCTATTTGGGGACCTATTTTGGGACCTATCACAGTGAGGCTTAGCCCCTGGTAGAAAAAGAAAGGCTCAGTATACAAGCTGATACATCTGGAGCCTTTAGAGCTGCCCTAGCATCAAACAGAGACATAAATGTTAGTGAAACAAAACTACCCTATGGCCTAGGTGATTCTCAGCCTTACAGCAGGTATGGGTTACAGAGTCCTGTTTCCAGAGACTGTGCAGGCCCTTGTAGCTAAAGAAGCTGGAAGGCAAGCCAGCCTAGAACTAGGGCTGGTGGATAAGAAACTGTCACCACTTGATGCCTCAATATCAGGTAGCACAGTTATTGCCAAGGTAGAATGCATGAGCAAGCCTTTAAGATTCCTTGGAAACAGGAAGAGAAATACACCCTCAAGGAATAGACGTCCCTCATCCTATATCACTGTCAACAGTGTGCATGGCCCTTAGTATACAATAAAGGCTATGAATACCCTTGCAGCTGTGAGATTAAGGTGTGACCCTGCTTAGTTATCATCAGCCTAGGTGAACAAGGACTTACTTGACCAATGCTCCCCAACTGTGGGAGGTTTACGGTATCAGACCCCACTCACTGGATGACAGGATAGTATAGCAAGCTCAGGGCTTTGCTTTGATTTAGATTCATGCTGCAAAACTTATAGTGGGTTGTCCCAACTCTATTTCTGAGTACAGAGGCTCAGGAACAGTATCAATGCTAGAGGATGACACATAGCCCCAGTCTATGGGAGGCTTACTCCTGCTAGGCTCCTTGTGACTGGCTGCCGTGCTTTCGGAGCAAACCCAGCTCAGCAGTGCTCAACTGCTGCTTGGATTTGGTCCTGCTTCAATAGTAAAACCTGCTTTACATGATAAAGCACAATTGGGTTATGTTGGTAGCTACATACACAGCAAAAAAACTGGTAACATGTTAATTACTGTGTATTGTTTAGATTCTGAAGCTCCTGGTGGTAAGGACAAAGAAACAATGGAAAAATAAAGATAAGAGATAAAAGCTGAGGTCAGGTAGAGCCCTCTCTCAACAGATGGGAGGAAAAGAACTGAAGGAAAGAAACTGTTAGACCACTACAGGGGAATTTATTTGTACATTGACAAGTTGGTGTCAGGGGACACAGCTTTGCCTGATAACTAGTTACTTGAATTGTCATGGGGCTCAGTGTTCTGTGGGCTGAAGCAGCACGTATTTTCCTGGGTATCTTTTTTTCTTGGACCTGCCTTGCCTCACACCTCAGTGTGTGACCAATTTCCAGCTCCAACCACTATCTACAGTTAATCCATGGTGATTCAACCTGGCACTGGGCAGGATCTGATCAGTCTGTGGTGCTAATCAGACCTCTGGGCCTATGTTGTTCCAGTTACAGGCTTGTGGGGGTTACTATTCTTTCTTGGTAGTCCCCTGATTTATTATAAATATACCTAATGAGGACTTGGAACAAATGTAAGTGTGGGTCACTTTTGTGCTGAAACAGTAAGAAAATATCAATAAGAGGCAGAAAAATCTTGATATTTGTGCCCTGTAGTGCTAAAATGGTATGAGAGATTATGAACTCTGTGGTGGCACATGTCAGTAATCTTAGCTCCCCAAGAGGCTGAGGAAGGAGGGCACTTTAAAAACCCACAGACTTAAAAATCCCCTACACCTAGGGAAAAAAAATCATAAATACTTAAATCTCAAGGCTTAAGATCTTGGAAAGAAACTACTTACTGATAAACATATTTGACTAAATCTTTTTTTGTGTGTGTTATGCTATGGCAGGCTCAGCCTGCCCTAGGGGTGGTGAAGAATGTGGTGCTGGGGATTGAACTGCGGTCCTTGTGGTTGCCTAAGCTTGCCTAAGCAAGCTCTTTAGACCACTGAGCTATCTCACTGGCCCACAGTTGACTAAATCTTATGATTTTTGTACTTTTAAATTATTATCTTTTCTTCATTGGGTTTTTTAAGGGCAGGCTCTTGTTCCTCTTTCCCACTCTCAGTTTTCTTCTTTTTTTATTTATTTTTTTTTAATTTCAATGAGAAAGAAATAACAATGAGACAGTTTCAAAACAGCTTAGTGGACAGTTACAATAATTAATACATTGCTTATTGTTGTCTTCATAGTAGTTTCTCAGAGTACAAGATGCAGACATGATATCTTTTCTAAACAGCCAGTTATGCTGATAACCCACTATCACTATGAACTATTGGACTATATGTACAGTTACATTCTCTTAGTTCAATGAGAAGAAAGATCTTTCTCTTTTTATGTATTTGGCACAGGGTCTCACTATGTAGATTGACTCCTAGTGATCTTCCTCTTTTTAGCCTCCCCAGCACTGAGATTACAGACATGTACCACCACGCCTGGTCTCAGTGGCTGGCTTAGCTCATCAGAGGACAGGGTTGGCACTGCATCTGGTGCTGGGAATCAAACCCTGGGCCCTGCCCTTGCCTAAACAGGTGCTTATATTGCTGAGCTATCTCATCAGCCACTCTTTAGTTTCTTTTCTCTCCTTTTTTTCTTTTTCTCTTTCAATTTATTTCTCCTCATTCTTATTTTTCTTGAAATAAAATAGTGAATTCCCTGTGCTTTTCCTCTAGGATTATCTTTCTCGCTGTTGTTGTTCATTCTTTCTTGTGGCTCTTCTCCTCTTACTCCTCAATAAAATACCTTATTTAACTTTCTCTCATTTTTCTACCCTTTGATTGTTTTTTTTTCATTTTTGCTTTTTATTCTCCAGTTTGCCACCGCATCTACCTTTATAGCATAACTGCTAAGCCTTATGAATCTCTAGATAGCTAGTGAATTTTACATTTCTGTAAAATACTGTATTATTTTTAGTAGAAGCAAAGAGTTCCATTTAGTAGATATTTACCATAGATATTTACATCACCATTTGGTTTATCTTAGTAATCATACTACACTTATAAATCTTTTTATATGGTTAAGTGTGGTATACTATTGATCCTTAAGACTCTCAGTTTTCATTTAGTATTTGTTGCTATAACTGATGCTGGTTTATGATTCTAGCCAAGATGACATAGTTATTACTATCAATTATTTATTTTAGGATCACAATACCTGGACTGTCTTGATGTTATTAACAATATTGTGGCCCATTCTTGGAGGATAGTATACTGAGCCAGATCTGTTGCAACTTCCCATCCTCACTAAATATAGTGTTTGGACCTTGGGATGGAGCCACAAGCAAACAGCCATCCACACCCAGAGGACAGAGCTGAAGAGCAGACATAACTAAAGAGATCTGTATCTAGAAATAAAGCTTTCCACTATAGTCAACCTGCATGGCTTAAAACTAAAACAACTAAAGAGACCACACACAATATGAGAAGAGAAACCAACAAAGTGCCTCTGAACACTCAAAACTGCCCCAAAGTTGATCCTTGGGGAATCAAGGAGAAAAAAATCAAAAGCCACATACTGAAATTACTGATAATCATATTGGGAAGATAATAAAATTAATGAATTAGGCATTTGACAGTCCAATAGGAGATATAAGTAATAAGATAGTGGGCCAAATAAGACAATCAGCAAGCCTAAAGAAGCATTAATAAAAAGCTAGAAGGGCTAGTAAAACACATCACTTGTAAGTCATCAGTTTCCCACATAAAAAAACAATTAGGATAAACACTTTTAATTCAGGAGATTAAAAGTTCTATCAAAAGTATGAGCAGAAGGAATGTCCAGTGTGAGGACAGTACCAAAGCTAGAAAACAGAACTGTGGCTGTTGACCATTTATTGGAAGATATTTTAAAAATAAAAGGAGAAAACATGAAAAGTAGATTCATCAGTTTCTACATGACCCAAAGGAGACTAATCTAAGATGGACTGGGGCTAAAAAAACACCAGAAGACAGCACAAATGATGTGTTCACTATAATAATAGTAGAACTACTTCCAAATAAAGGAAAAGAATTTAACACACAACCTAATGAAGCATATAGAAACATAAAGAGCCATGACCATAAAAGAATACGTTCGTGACCCCTCCTAGTCACAGTCCCCAAAGTACAACACAAGAAAATAATTTCAAAATTAGTGAGAGAAAAGGCACGAGCACTTATAAATATAAATCCATTAAAATTATAGCAGACATCTCCACAAAAACCTTAAAAGACAAGAAAGTTTAGAGTGCATTGTTTCAATCCTAAAAGATAGTAATTTTCAGGCTGAAATATCCTGCAAAACTATCCTCCAAAATTGAAGGATAAATAAGCATATGTAACGAAATAGATGGTATACTAGACATGGTGACACATACATGTAATGTAAGCAAATGAGAGGCTGAGGAAGAATGATCAGTATCTAACTATCTATTCTATTTTTTCACATCTATTTTCCCACCTATCTTTTCTCTACCTATTCAAAGCACACTTGATGAAAATTAATCAAAAGAGACAGAAAAAGAGACACTTTGGCTAGGGCAGAAGTCTACAGGAAGAGATTACACAATTAATATATATCCACCAAACAATGGTAAATCCAGTTTCATAAAACAGATACTACTTGTTATGATTTGTATCTAGTTGCTCCCCCGCCCCCAAAGCCTCATGTAAATCGCGGAGCTGTCAAGCACAAGGCTCCAGGGACAAGACCAGAGGACCTGGGCGGGGCTTCAGGGGCGGGGCCAGCGATGTGCAGAATCTTTAAACTGACAGCGCCCACTGTCAGACACCCCTCCCTCCTCCTTCCCCTTCCCTGTCGCCCTCTCTTGGAGGTATGGGGCGAATCATCCTGGACATGATGGCGCAGTGCCTCCAGGTCTTACGATGTAACTCAGGTTGCTTTAAACTATGAAACCTCCAGTAACTGTGAGCTAAATAAACCTTTCCTTCCCTAAGCTTGTGTGTCGGGCATTTGTTCCAGCAAGGAGAGAAAAGTAATTAAGGCACTATTTAAAATAAAAGACAAAATAAATATAATCACAAGGATGGTGGGAGATTTCATTACATTACTATCATAAATAGACAAATCAACTAGAAAGAAAATAAAGAAATGTAACTCACAACAAAATTTTACAGATGGATTTAATGGATATCTACAGAGTGTTCCTCCCAACAACAGGATGCAAATTCTTCTTACCAGCATTTTTAAATTTCTCCAAAATAGACAACACACTAGCCAAGAAAGAAAGCTTAATAGAAATAATCAAAAACTATACCATTCATACTACTGGATCGCAGTGCAATCAAACTAGAAATTGATGAAGAAAGAAAATAGACATTATTCAAATGCATGAAAACTAAATAGTACACTTCAAATAAACAGTGGGTAGCAGAACTCAAAGAAATAAGCCACTTTGCAAGACTGAGTAAAAAATGCCACTGTAGCATTTTAGATCCTATGAGATGCTCAGATGAACATTTATAGCTGTGAATCCCTACATCACAAAGCAAACAAACAAAAATCACAATGATCCCAAAATAGTGATCTAAATGTACAACTCAAGATTCTAGAAAACCAAGAAGAATCTAAGAGATTTTCTAAGAGAAAAACTAAAAATTTTCCTTCTGATATGACACAAGGAAAGGATATCCACTATTACCATTCCTGTTCAACATAGTGCTATATTCAAAACAATGGCAAGAGCAATCAGGAAAGAAATGAAATAAAAAGGATTATGCATAGAAAAAGAAGACGCTGAATTATCATCATTTCCAAATGGCAAGGTTTTCTATATAGAATAGTTGAAAATATTTATCCAAAGACTTTTCAAATTAATAGCAAAATTGAGAAGTGTAGCAGGCTACAAAATCAACACAAGAAATCAATAGTATTTCTGCACATTAATAATGAACTTGCTCAGAAAGAAATTAGAAAAAAATACTACTCAAAATGCTACCAAGAAATGTTAAATGCTTAGGGATTAACCTCATTGAGGATGAAGAGCCTTCTATAATGGAAATTGTAATAGTCTAAAATAGTAAATGGAAGAAGACATCAGACAGCAGAACACTATTACCTCTTCCTGGACAGATAAATCATACTGAAAATGTACATAGGCCCCAAGTTGATAGAAAACAGTCTTAAAATGCATATGAAACCTAAAGATATCCAGTATGTCAAAGCAAATTGGTAACAAGGACAAAGCAGGAGGCATTGTAATCTAGTACATGAAGTTATAGTACAAACCTATGTTGATAAAAATAGCATGATATTGGCCCCAAAACAGGAAGGGGGATCAACAGAAGAAAATATAAGATACAGAAAAAGCTTCAGAAATATTTGACTATTTGACATTGACCAACATACCTAAAATATATACTGGAGGAAAGATAGCCTCTTTAATAAATGGTATGGGGAAAACTGGCTTTCAGTATACAGAACATTGAGTCTAGACTTACCATCTTACCATGCACTAAACTAAAAAAAAAAAAAGAATGGATCAACATCTACACTGCAATACAAATATTTAACCAGCTGGAAAATAATTAGGAAAATTCATGAAGTCATAGATGTAGGCATGGACTGCCTGAGCCTAACACTGGCTGCAGAGGAATTACTATCAATAATCAACAAATGGACCATAATAATTGAAAAGCTTCCCTGCAGTAAAAGAAATCAACACCAGAATGAGAAGACAATTCATGTATTGGGAAAAAATTTTGCCCTCTATACCTGATACAGAGGACTGATATCTATGACATATAAAAAACTCAAAAAATTAAAATTCCCAAATAAAAACTCAATCAAATTATATAATCAAAAATATGCAATAAAAGCATCTAGGTTTCCATCAGACAGCTACAAAAAAGCACAAATGAAGTAATGGGGAGAAAAGAGAGTATGTAGATACTGAAA
>PVKN010025985.1:0-13956 GCA_004027915.1 Capromys pilorides
GTAGAAGAGTGAAGTGAGCTTTCTTCTTACAGCATTCCATGCTGGGTATGGAAGTGTTAGTGAGAGAAGCTTGCTACCAGATGGTATTGGAGAGCCTAAGATCAGCCACTATGGCAAAGTTTGTCCTTCCCCCTTACTTCCCTGAATGTTCCCAGGGATATTCTTACCCAGAGTGGGGACCAGCAAATCAATCAGAAATCCCAAATGTGCTTTACTTTTAACTGAGGTTTTAAGTTCAAGTTCTAACACCAAGAGCACAAAGGGAGCTGTACTGTACCACTGGCTGTTTCATTTTCCTGATCTCATTAGGGCTGCATTTTCCCAGACCACAGCAGGCCATTGATGCTCAAATCCAGGTCTCAGGCATTACCACTGTGTTTCAAGGAAATACTAGGCCAAAGTTGAGAACAGTGGAAGGAATAGGAGAATGAGCACCTGCCCTATGCTGCTGCTGAGCTGGTTTAGTCAGCAGCAGAGATCTTCCAAGGCAGGGTTCTTGGACAAACAGCTTCTCCTTTAGAATACTTTATGATTTATTTTTTCATTCTGTATCCAGGGTAATTTGTTTAATGCTCCTTATGACAATGGAAAAGAAGAGAGAGGACAAAAAACTATATATTTATCTATAGCTTTGCATATTTGTCTGATGTGCACACTGGAATGAAATCCAGCCAAGCGCTGCTGAGAGGTCAACTTATTCCTTAGGATGTGCATCAAAGCCTCTATGATGGGGGGCTGTAGGAGGTATGGCAACAGAAACTTGTGTGGAGTCGGGGTGTTTGCATAGGATAGCGTCTCCCTGAACAGGGTATAGGGCACTAAGTGAGCATGACACTCTGAGTCTAGAGATGACCTGGGTTTTCCCTTCTTTTGGTCTTGACCTTCTGGCTATGCCTATGCCTAAGTTTTCTCACTGGGTATAACAAGTTAAGAGAGACTCCAGCTAGGATTATAACTGCTTCTTTAACAAGAAAAACTCAAAAACAAAAACACTTCTAGACAAATTATTAGTTTATGTAATCTTGGGGTTAGATAAGTTATTTTAGTAACCTTTCTTTCATTGCAGGGACAAAATACTCAACAACCAAAGTTAAAGGAGGAAAGGTTTATTTAGCTCACAGTTTGTAGTGATTTCGGTCCATAATCAGCTGGCTCCAAGGCAGAGCAGATGACAGTTCATGGTGGTGGAAGACAGCAAAAGGAACAAGGGAATTTAACAGTGTCTTTTTGTCCCTTATGTCATATCCAGACTGATTGGATTGGATGAGTACCACACAAATCAGTGGATGAATTAGTAATCACACATCCTCCATCTCAGAATCACATATTCTAGATACAGCTACCTCTGAAAAAACCCTATGACAATGTGAAGCTTTGACGAGACATTAAGACAAAGACCATAACAGGGGACTTTAAAAGTCAGGACCTCAGATAAAAAAATCACAAAGCAAACAAATTAGAAGACTAGAAAATTTGAGAAATAATACTTATTAAGTTAATGAAATTCTCTGTTTAAGATGTTTCGTGTACTAGATGGACAAACTCCATGGAAAGAAGTGCTATGTATGCTTTTTTCACTGTCATTTGACTGACCTCTGGCAGCCAGGGGGAGATATCATTATATAATAATAGATGTAATAAATTAAACTAGAAGTTTTATTTATTGGCCTGCCACAGTCTGGGGATATGTAATCCCATATTTTTAGTATCTGTTATGGTTATGGGGTATAACTTAATGAACAAAAACAACCAAAACTTTCTTTGGGATGTTCTGTCTTTTTTGCATGTGCCAATAGTGATGGGAAAAACATAAATCTTACAGTAGGTGGAGAAAATGGCCACAGTGCTTTGCAAATTCTCCCTTCAGCAGCAGAGTATATTTCAGGTTGGCTTTACATCTTGGTTTGGCCAATAAGTATATGACATTTCTAAGTGTAGTTCAAGAGTCCTTGGAGATTTCTCTCTTGCTACTCTTTTTGTAAAGGACAGATATAACTTATTTTTCAAAAGGAAAATGTCTCTTCATAACCTGTGAAAATATAAGGATTTTAGAAAGACAGTTACATTAATTTTTGTGATCAGAATTCAGCATTATTAAAGAGTTAGACTATTTTTTCCTTTTTGTTTTTATCAGTGCCTATTTGCAGTATGTATTATTCACATTCCTTGTAGGGAGTTGGTACTTGGACATAATACAACATTTTAATTCAATTTTCATCCTCTCCCCCTTCCTACCCTTTCTCTCCATTTCTGGATCCTCTTCTCAACTTTTATTTTGCTCTTTATTTATATTTTTACGGAAGCCACCTCTTCATGACCAAGCCTAAGTAGCCTGGCAAAAAATAAAAGACACAGGCCTCGGTTGATCCCTTCAGCCCCTGGGTGACAGTCTGCCAACTCCCAGAAGCAGAGTTTCTTACCTGACCCTCAGATGCACACAGACAAATGAAGATTCTAGTAAAGACCAGCTGGAGGATCACTCATCTGAAGGCAGCTTGGAGTACCTAACTACAGAGTTTCGAGCTAAATAAATGGTTGTGTTAAGCCACTGAGTTTTGGGTGATTTGTTACACAAAAAATAGAAGACTAGCAAAGGTGTTGTGGGGGGAGAGGGGAGATATCTAGGACTAATTAGGACATGTTTCATTACGTACTCTGCCAATAGAAACACTGCTAAAATAACCAAACAAACCAGGAAATGTTGTGTGATGACAGTCATGATGTAGGAGCAACATGCTGGCAGGTATTTCCATAGTGAGCAGCTATCCAAAGGAGAGATCGCTCAAGCTTGGTGAAACTTGGTGGTGGTGGCAATATTCTTTGTCTTGAGTATCAAACAGGCTTGGCTCACTTATTACAGCCATCTCAATGCCATTGCAACTCTCATGCCAAACAGGATTCCCACTATTTATAGGAAATTGTTCAAACTCTGCTACATGATCTGACCTCCACAGACTTCTCCATTCTCTTTCATGTCCTTCCACTATGCTACCCTGATCAGGTTCTGAACACACTGCTCTTCAGTGTCTGTGTCTTTATATTTATATATGTTCTCTCTGTCTGGGCCCTTCATATGGCAAAATGTCATTTGTTCTCAAAGTACAATTATACAGATTTTATCTTCTTAGGAAACCTCCTTCATTAGACGACACTTGAGCTGCCTCTGAGTTTCCAGCCTTTGATTAGAACATCTTGCCTCATTATGAGCAAAACTTCTCTCCTTATCTCCTCTCTTAAATTTGTCTCCTCTCCACTTATGGAGGCCCCATCTAAATTCCTATTTGCAGGTCAAATTCTCAGCATGTGGATTGTAGCAGAGTAGGAACATAAAACTCTTCTATGAATAAATAAATCACTAAGTAAATAGAGAATGAAAACTAGTATTTCAACAAGATTTGCATCCATCGTCTCATGTTAGATATTCTCATTAGTCCTATTTTCCAAATGAAGAAATTGAGGCTCAGAACAATTAAACAACTTGTCGGCGGTTTCTCAGTGGGAAATGAGGAAGAGACTCTTAATAACTGGTAGAGTAATTTCACTTTACTATCTCTATGACTAGACTATGGGATCCTTGAACAAAGACTAGGTCTAAATCACTCATAAATTGAACCATAATCTTAACCATGATTTAGCCTGACCCTGGCCAGTGAGTAATCCTAGATCTTAGATCTCATTTGATCCCTAATCATGGCCATAGATCTGGCCTCAGCCTAATCCCTAACTCTGGTAAGAGTCTAAACCTTGGTGATAGCTTAAGCCCTGAACTTGGTCCTGGGCTGAGGTCTGACCTAGCCATAGATTAAGCCACAGACTGGCCCGAGACTGAGTTCTAACTAGTCATAGACTAGACCCAGTCACCTCTAACATGTCCATTTGCTTCAAGGGGCCAAGCCAAGTCAGCACTTGTTTAAACATCCAGGGACCCATGTTTTTACCTCTTATTTCACCTCTTTTTCCCTTTATTTCACCTCTTTTAGCCTCATATTTTGAGGTCTAATAACCTCGACCATTCCATGAGATGCTGCCCCCAGCTAGCCCAGGTAGGGTCTGTATGGGTTGCTGACAAGGGTTGGTTCACTATGTGGCCGTACCCAGAGGAGGATATACAGGGGGAGGAACAGATGCCACCAAAATCTGATGATAGATGAGCTTCTCAACTTCCTTTACCATGATCATCTCTGTGATCAAAGGATACATGAGAAGAAATTTGTCTTTTTACATATAACAAAATCCCAGTGAACAGAATCTACTTTTCCCTACTCAGAAATGGGAGAACAGTCAGGAGCTGGAGGGCAAGGAAAATGGGAAAGAGACTTTTGCCTTCCCAGGCAGAAAATTAATTACAAAATCAGATTGTGTTACCAGAATTGTTTATAGCTGTGTTTTAAGGAATTTGCCATCATCTGAATCTAATAGATGGAGCATTCAGAGCTTGACTGCTACAACAGTTTTTAATTTGTTTGGAAATTAGTCCAAATAATGAAGAAATGCTTTTCAATACAACATGAAGGCAATACAATTGGCATGTCTTCTTTTAAATGGCAACAACACACTTCTCAACATTGAATAATTAAGGAAATGCAGCTGTCAGAATGGGTTTTACACCTCTGGTTTAGAGGAGTGACACATTTAAGGGTATACTAATAATTAACAAGATGTCATACTTTAGCGTTGGTACCTGCATCATTTTTGCCCTTTCAAACAGATGAGAAGGTAAAGCAGATAATCTTCCCTTCCATTTCAGAGAGAGGACAGTCAGGCCGAGAGGATATAGTTGCTTGGCCCAGGGGCACATCACTGAGCAAATTATCTCTGCAATCCATTTGATGCCTCTCTGGGTTTGGGAAGCCAGAGGGTTTCTGTCCTTATAAGAAACAGGTGAGTGGCTTTGACTGGTAACTTATGGGGTTTGGGGTAAATTAATTTGGACTGTTAAAGATGACTGATGACATTGTCATTACAATTGCACAGTTCATTTGCATGAGGGACTGCTTACCTCCACTGTTTACCACCAGCAACTCACCCTGTGATCTTGTGCACTTCATCCTTCCTCTCTGAGGCTCAGCAAATGGGGTTAACTTCTGTCTCCTGACTGGTATGAAAAATAAAGATATTGCTACTATATTAACAAGTGATTGTGAAATAGTTAGCTGTTGGCTTTCAAGTGTGAAATAGTGGCCAAAACTGAGGTGTTGTAATGACACCTATGACCATGCTGAATGCCTTCTAAGTCTCTAAGCTATTCTTATGCTCATCTTCAGAGTGAAATGCAGTCCTGAAGTTTCAGGAGCCACAAATGGTGTTCTTCAAAGTGTAACTGGGTTTGAAAAATTGCATCATAAAGTGGGAAAGGCTTCTCCAACTCTCCATTGAACAAAGAGGAGCTACTTCTTTGTTTTTTTCTCCTTTTTTTCACTGGGAAATCTCAATGGATCAAGGATGACCTGGAAGGCAGAGTTGAGTATTGAAGTTGATTTTTTAAAAAAGACAGGATCTGGCCCTAAACTCCTACCCTCAATAATCTTCCCTTGTTAACTTCCCAAGTAACTGGGACTAAAGGTGAATGCCATTATGCCTGGCTGAAGCTAAGTGTTCAGTTTTTCCTGAGTGCTAAGAAATGGGCTAGATAGCAGAAAGCAAAGAGATGAGTAAAGAAGCTTTCAGGGAGAAGCAGTGACCTAAGCAAAAGGGCAACAATATAGGGAGCAGGGGAAGATGAAGCCAGGGATGAGCAAAGGGCCGGATTGGCCTATGGAAGGCAAATTTTTCAACAGTCAGGAGCCAATGTAGAGTTCACAGAGACAGGTTTCATTTAGTGACTTTTTGGGGGTTAGGAACTTTATATATGTTAGCCATTTAACTCTGTGAGGGGGTATCATCATGCTCATTTTAAAGACTGAAAAACTGAAATGCAGAATGGCAGCCCAGAACTGCCAGCTGCAAATTTCTTCTGCTCCTCCTAGCAGGAGCTTGGAGGCCTTTGGTACTAGGTGTGTAAGTGAGAATCTTCCCTTCCTTCATTCTCTCATCTTCTTGATCTTGCTGTTCTACTGGCCTCTCTCCTCCTCCAGCCCATTATCCAGCCTTTCATAACCCTCCAAAGGACATCCCTCTCCAGTGGCTGGGACTGATTTGATAAATGATTTGCATGCATACCACACAGCTGAGCAATAGTGAAGCTGGGCTGAAATCCAGGAGGTTTTTACATTGTACTGGTCTCATGTCTTGCACTGTGCCCAGGCCATAGTAAGTGTTCAATGAGTAGTAGCCTTCCCCCTTCTTGCAGGCATCATCATTTATTCCCTTGGAGGGTCAGAATTTTAGAGACTACAGGTGCAGGCTCTTTAAAGGCAGCTATTTCACTGGTCAGCTTTGGGACATTTCTGGAGAAAGAGAACTTGGGCTTTTCTATATCTACCACTTAAGCAGAGGAAGACATGATCCAAGTGTCTGGTCCCTGTTAGAATGCGGCCTGGCACACTCAGCTCAGGCAGCTTTTCTGAAGATGGGGCCCTGGCTGCTTTGCATGCGGGATGAAGGCTCCTCTGGTCAATTTGCTTTCACTAATGTCAGGCCCCTGCAGAGCGGTCTTTGGTTGCATAGCAACTGCCTGAGCAGCAAAGCTGAGGTGGCCATGCATAAAAGATGACACATGATGGTGGGGTGCAGGGTGATGCTTTGCAAATTTAGATACAGTTGCAGCAGGAATATGAACTGGGCATGGAAGTGGGCGGCTTTCTTTGTCTCCTCCCATCTCATTCAGAAAGCCAGCTTCCTACTATACTGATAGAGGTTTGGGGAGCCAAACAGAATGGGGGAGGGAAGGCTTGAATTCTGCCTCCAGAAACCCAGGGGCTGGGTTCCTGGGGGCTGAGCAGGGCCCAGGAAAGAAACAAATTTGGACAGCAGTGCCAAAATAGACAAGGAGGCTTCAGGTCCCCCAAGGACACTTCTCTGGCAGCCTGGTTTCTCTACAGGTTCTTTCATTTCAACGGAAAGCTGATGAAAGTGGCAGGCATGAATACTCCTCCTCTGCCACTGGGTCTTCTCCATGCTATCCCTGACAGCTTCAGGAGGATGAGGTGTGCTGGACCTCGAGTGCTCAGGCCTGGAGTTGTCATAGTTCTGACATTTTCTGATACTAGGAACTTCGGCAAATGGCTTTGAACCACATTCATTTTAATCCACCTAATACCAATTAAACAGTTACTATGAATTAAGTGCTGTCCAGACACACACCACATTATAAAATGTAGTCCCTGCCCTTTATAAGCTCTCAGTGTGGCAGGTGAAATGGGTGTTTCAATAATATTATTCTCTGAAGCACTGAATGTAGAGATAGAAGGATAGGGAGGAAGTTACTTCCTCTCTGGGCGTTAAAAGTAATGTTGGTCCCAAACTCCTTGAGGAATAAAAAGGGAAGGAACATTCTCAAAGTCATTGTTGGAAGCTATCATTATTCTGATTTCAAAACCAGACAAGGATCCAACCAAGAAACAAAACTATAGACAAAGGTCTTTAATGAATCATATATTCAAAAATGTTAAATAAGACTGGTAAACAGAATGCAACAAATCATCACAAAGACCCTGAGACTGGGAACCTGGCCATGACAAAGTAGGCTTTATCTCAGGGATGCAAGGATGGTTTAACAAGTGCAAATCAATAAATGTACTACATCACAGAAACAGAGGCAAAGACAAGAATCACATGCTGTCTAAATAGACACAGAAAAAGCCTTTGACAAAATTCAACATCCGTTCACGATAAAAGCCCTGAAGAAAATAGGTATACAAGGACCTTATTTCAATTTGATAAAAGCAATTTAAAACAAACCCACTGCCAACATCATATTAAAAGGGGGCAACTTGAAATCTCTCCTAGAATCAGGAATAGAACAAGAATGCCCACTATTACTACTCTGTTTAGTATAATACTAAAAAATTAGCTAGAGCAATCAGGCAAGAAAAAGAAAGAAAAGGCAACATGATCCTCTACATAAAAGACCCCAAAATCCCAGCACAAGACTACTAGAATTAATAACCAAGTTTGGAAGATGGGGTGTGGTGGAGCACACCTGTAATTTCAGCATTGGGGAGGCTGAAAACAGGAGGATCACTATGGTCTGAGCTGCGTAGTGAGACCCTGTACCAAAGACAAGAAACAAAATAAAGCAAAACAAAAACCAAGTTTGGCAATGTAGCAGGATACGAAATTGTTATACTTTGTATGTTATAGTTCCTCTGAAGCCTCGTGAACTCATAGGTGGGGATTTTTGACTGGATCATGAGTGTGTGATACTCATTACTTGATGAGTCCGTTGGTGGTTTTATCATTGAGTGTCATGTTGGGAGGTGAAGACTGTAGAAAGATACACTGTACACCCAGGCCTCCTCCTGCGAGGACTGTCTACTTCCTTCCTGACTTGCAATGACCTGTTTCTTTGCTGCCATGTACCCTGCCATTCTACCCTGCTTTGGTACCAGCCAACTATGGACTGAAACCTCTACAAACTGTGAACCAAAATAAACTTTTTGTTCTATAAGTTGTGGAGGTCAAGTATATGTCTTAGTCATGAGAAAATAACTTTAAAAAAATAAACACACAAAAAATCAGTAATGGTCCTATATGCCAATAAGGAACCTACTGAGATAGAAATACAAAAATGATACCATTCATAATAACATCAAGATGATTTAAATACCTAACCTAAACTTAGTTAATTAACCAAGGAAGTGAAAGACCTCTTCAATGAAAAATACAGAATTCTGAAAAAGGAGAACAAAGAAGACATCAGAAAATGGAAAGATATCCCATGCTCCTGGATAGGCACAACTAATATAGTAAAAAAGTGACCATACTTCTAACATTGCTTTACAGCTTTAATACAATCAAAATACCAAAAGTAGAGAAAACAATTCTAAAATTCATATGGAACTAGAAGGACCTAAAATAATCAAGGCAATCTTGTGTAGCAAGAGCAAAGCATGAGGCATCATAACCCTTGATAATTTATAACACACCTACTGCCAACATCATATTAAAAGGGAACAATTTGAAATCTCTCCTTCTAAAAATCAAGAATAGGACAAGAATGCCCCCTATTACTACTCTGTTTAGTATAGTACTAAAAAATTAGCTAGAGCAATCAGGAAAGAAAAAGAAATAAAAGGCAACATGGTTCTCTACATGGAAGACCACAAAATTAGTTACTTTTCTCATTGCTGAGACAAAATACTCAACACCCAAAGTTAAAGGAGGAAAGGTTTATTTAACACACAGTTTGTGGAGGGTGTTGCAGAGCAGACAGTAGGCAACGGACAGCAAGCAGCAAGCAGTGACGTAGCAAGGCAGCTTCTTTCTGTTCCTTTATGTTTTATCTAGTTTATTTACCTTTGGGGTGGTGCCAACCACACCCAGGGCAAAGGATTCTTAATACCAGCATCACATTCTTAATTCCAGCATCACACACTCTAATCCAGCTACCTTTAAAACACCTTGCCTATGACCCCATAGGTGGTGGTAGGAACATCCAGATTAGCTTTCCCTAATGGTCTGTCATACTTTTTCATCATTCCTGAGAACGATGCAAAATTCAAATCCCATGGCCCCCAAAAGACTTATGCATATCCCTTTATGGAAACATGTTTTAGTCCATCTCTAAGAGTTGTCAGAGTTCTAACAGTTTCAATATTGCTGGAGAGTCCACGTCTCAAGTCTCCTTTAAGATTTGAGATAAACTGTTAGCTGCAAACCCCAATACAAATGAAAAGAAAGTTAAATACTTCCAACATATAATGCCATAAGATATTTCTACTCCAAAAGGTACAAATAGAATATAAAGAAATGAGACCAAAGCAAGTACAAAATCCAGCAGGGCAAGCACCAATTCGAGTAGTTCCATTTCCATTATCTGAGGTAGTCTGTGGTAAGATGTCAACTCCAAAAGGCTTGCGTTGATCTGCTCCTGTAGCATTGTGAGTGGTTGTAGTTCTCACGGCTTCTCCCTTGGGCCCTTTTCTCACTCCTTGCAGCTTTCCTTGGATGATCAACATTCCAGACTTCTCCAAATTTCTGGGGTTTTCACTTTTCTTTTGGCTTCATGCTCATAGCTGCACACACTGCCCTCCCAGGGGCCCACTGCCTGGCCTACCAGGCCTTCTTCTGAAATCTAGGTGGAATCTTTCCTGACCCCACAACTTTTGCATTCTGTATGCACCTAGAATCAGGGTCATGTGGCTAATGTCAGGGTCTGCTGCCAGCTGGAGCAATAGCCTGGCCTTCTTCCTCTTTTGGTTATAGGGCCGAGGGTCTGAATTGCTGAGTACTGTGAGCCCAGTGTTGAGGAACAATTCCCTAGGCCACCACCATTCTGGAACACAGTGCTCTGAGACTCTCTTCTCAAAGAAGTCTTCTATCTTTGTAACCTTGAGGCTGTAAAGGCTGGAGTCCTGCTGATTCTTATGATGTCCTCATGTCACTATTTCTATTGTGTTTCTTCTCAGCAACTGATTTGTCCTCTGCTCCTTCTTTACTACTGAAGCTTTACTTCTGAACAAACTAAAAATGTTGATTGTCACATGAAATTCAAAATGTTTTCAGTCATTCTTCTGAGCTCTTTGTTCATAAACCTGACTAAAACCTCAACATTTGACTGCTTTGAAATTTTTTCTACCAGATTATTTACTCTGCTGTCCTTAATCTCAGTCTCAGGCAAGGTTCCTGGACAAGAGAAAATGTAGACACATTTTCTGCTAAGTCATAACACATATGTTCTACAGTCCAACAGCCAGTGTGGTCCTTGATACTAACTGAAAATTCCTGAGCTTGATACTTACTAGCTTCAGCTCTATCGTTATTCTGGTCTTCTGAGCGCTGACCAAAATTTCACATCAAGTTTGTTTCGTGGCTTTCTAGAGCTGCTTTTCCAGTTGTCATCTCCCAACCTTTCCAAACTCTTCCCACAAGCTAGTCCCAAAGACTCCAAAATCACATGGCCAGGTAGTGTGACAGTAATTATTCTAAAGTTTTGGTACTTCTCTGGTACCAAAATCTGTCATACTTGTTTTTCTCTGCTGAGACAAAATGTCCCACACTCAATGTTAAAGGAGGAAAGCTTTGTTTAGCGCAGAGTTTGTAGAGGTTTCAGTTCAGAATTGGCTGACTCCAAGGCAGGGTGGCATGCACAGGGGCATCACACAGCAGGCAGAAGGCAGAGGCAGCAAGCTTCAAGCAGTGAAACAGCAAGGCAGCTTCTTTCTGTTTCTTTACGTTTCATCTGGCTTGCCTGCCTTTGGGGTAGTGTCACCCACAAGTAGGATGGGAAACCCTTAATCCCAGCATCATACCCCCTAATCCAGTCACCTTTGAAACTCCCCATCTATGACTGCATAAAGCTTTGGGGGGACATACAGACAGAAGCCATAATGATGATTCTTGGGGACACTGGTAAGCCTGATACTTCGAGCTTCTGGTTCAAGGAGTTGTTGAGAAAATCAACGAAGTCCTGGCCTCTGGAGAGGATATGTCGTCGACATGATCTGAAGACTTGGAACCTGAGTGTGCTAGCACGCGCTGGTCTATCTTAGGTCCAAGGAAGTGCCCAAAAGAAACAGTTTACAACTCTGTGTGTGTGTGGGGGGTAGGGAGAAAGGGAGGTGGGCTGTGTATTTCACATTGTGTCACACACTTCAGCTGTGAAGTGTTGGATAAGGGGATCCCTCTAGCTGGTCCCTGGTGGCTTCTGTCTGACTGACTTGAGACTAAGGATGTTAACTCTGGAATCTGGAGGCAGACTGTCTCCTAAGGTGAGCCTTTGTTACTGCAGAGAACAGTGAATCATGGAGACGCAGGGGCTTGGTAGTTTCTTGGGGCTGATTACTGTAATTTAGAGAAATTCACATCACTGCTTTGCCTGTTTCTGTGTGCCTGAGGTTGGCCAGGTTACTTAACCCTTCCCCTTTTCCTAAGTGGTAAAATAGCAGCAGTCATAGCACCTACCTCAGGATTATCAGAGGTTGTGCGTATAAAAAACACTTGACAATGGAACCAACAGACCCAAGGACAGGCTCAACTAACGTTACCTGCCTAGTAAATTGTCAGATTTTGCTCACCCTCCAGCCCAAATCTGCAGAAAAAATTGTGCTCTTTTTCCACTGATGATCTGGTCTTCTTTCTGAGCCCCTCCTCTCCCTTCCCTAAGTAATGGAGGAAATACAGTTCTTAGTTTCAGCCAGCATAAAATCTATTTTTTAAGTGTTGGAGGACACATATTACTTACTACATATTACTTCATCTTTCTCTTGGATTTCTTCTGGGAGAGTCTCAACTTTACATTAGTTGGGTTCATCTACCTGGAGAAATAAAAGAGTTAATATGTCCAATTTCTAAAATTTCACTGCTGTGACTCTTTGATTATCATGATGATGATTCAAGATCTCATGACCCACTCCGGTTCGTGGGTATGGTGGCAGCTCACCTCATCCCTTGCAGTCAGAGCAAAGCTTGGGCTATATAGTATAAGACTTCTGGGGTCCCCTCATGGACCCCCTTCTGCTCTTGCAGAGGCCATAGTTCCTGGGAGTCCTTAGCAGGGGGAATCTTCCACCACCTCACTGGCATCCCTGCCACCACGCCCAGCGTAAGGGAACCTGTTGCATCCTCTTGTTCCAGCCACCTGATCCCAACTGCGCCCTCTGTCTGAGACTCAGAGCACTGCTAAGAAACTTCTGCCAAGAAGAATTAGTGAAAACAACCCTCCTGGCCCTTGTGATATATTCCTTTTCTAAAAATAAAGACAAAATCTAAGCAAACCACTCTCTTGTCTTTGGATCATTATCTTGTCTCTTGCCTGTCACCTGCAGATCTAGATTTATAGTCAAATGGGCAGCACCAGGGGTCCTTTAGAAGTGGTTGAAAGGGACCACCCCCAGAAACCCCCACTACAGCCTGGGCCTGGGCCCTGCGAAATCAATCTGCACTGTAGCTCCAGCCCAGACAGCAGCTGGGGGAGGTCTGCACTACCATAATCCCCCAAAGGACAAAAGAGAATGACTAACACTTGGCTTTAGGAGATACCTAAGATAATTTCAGGAGACCCCTACCAAGATACTAATCCTCTCTGGGCCTCTCAGTTTCAAATCCTCCCAAAAGGAATAATTCTAGATCACCTAGATTTATTATGTGGAGTGAATTAAATGAGTTACTTTTTTAAAAAGCTCTTGGAACAGCTTTTGACACATAGCACATGCTATGTAAATGTTTGATAAATAAATAAAATGCAAAGTTCATAGCATTAAACTGATTCATGAAGTGAGAAAGTGGTTTCCATTAAATTCCTTTTCAATCCAACTATATCGGGAGGTGTGAACTCCTTGGCTTTGCACTGTGTCTGGAATTCCACTCTGACTCTTGATTTTTTTCCCAAATAGGTGCAGGCTTCAGAACTGGATTCCTTGGCAGGCAAGGACTGCACTGAAATCTAGTAATTTCTGGTTTTTTTGCAGTATTATTAAGTTTATAGTACTTGTTTTCTTTTCCTTATATATGATACTGGTTTTCCATTTCTAATACTGATATGAAAGTCATTTAAGATATAAAGTGAGTAAAGGCATAAAGAAAACTATAAAGTAAATAATAATGGTACCCGTAACTTATGCACAAGGCAGAAGTTTTATTTATTTATTTATTTATTTATTTATTTATTTATTTATTTATGGTACTAGGAATCAAAGTCAGGTCTTCACACTTGCCAGGCAGGCACTGTGCCACTGTGCTAAATCCTCAGCCCCAAGATGGCAAAAGCAGTAATCCTGGAAAGTGAATGCCAGAAAATAGGGAAACGCAGCAATAAGAATCATCTGTGTGTGTGTGTGTGTGTGTGTGTGTGTGTGTGTACGTGCATGTGTGTCTTTTGTATACATATTCCCTACTAAAATCCCTTTGAGGGCCTGG
>PVKN010025986.1:0-13959 GCA_004027915.1 Capromys pilorides
TGAAACCTCCAGTAACTGTGAGCTACATAAACCTTTCCTTCTCTAAGCTTGCGGGTCGGGTATTTGTCCCAGCAACGAGAGAAAAGTAACTAAGACACCACGCCACACCTCACCGCTGTCTCTCGCCTTTCCTGCGCCTCCTGGTGCCACGCTGTGTTGTACACTGCCTTCTTCCCTGCCTGCTTCTCTGGCCTCAGCTCTAGGTACGGGGATCCCTTGCATCCACAGGTCTGGGATCCACGGTGGTGACTGGTGCTGGCCCATCAACTTCCTGTAGCACTCTGTTCTCTTCCTCCTGGAGCCTTGCTGATAGACCCCTACTCATTTTCCCGAGTTTACTTGAACTTCAAAAACGCCTTCTTTCGTTACTATTTTTCCGTTCTGTTCTCTACCAGGGTGTCACCCCCACACCCCCAAAGCCTCCTGCGCTCCTAGGTGGACTTGTTGGGAGGTGCTCGGCTCAGGTAAGCCTCATGCTCCTCGATGAACTGGCGCACTAAGGCCTTCGCGGCTAAGTGTGCTGCTCACCTGAAGCAGGCCTGAGGGGCCACGGGGCATGGTCTGAAAGGGTGTGTCTCTTTCCTCCCTGATCTCCTCTGTGCTTCCCGTCTGGCCTGCCATGGACTGCTTCTCCTCTGCAATACCACCCTGCTTTGGAGACAGCTAACTATAAACTGAAACCTCTACAAACTGCGAGCCAAAATAAATGTTTCCTCCATTGCATTGTGGATATCAGGTATGGTGTCTTAGCAACCAGGCACATAACCAAGACATGTTCTGTGTAAGGATCTTGTTCCTGAGGTGTTGGTACCCTCAGAGCAGGGGTTCTGCCTTATATTTCCTAGTCAAGCATCAAGGCAGAACTTAAAACAGGACAGGCAGCTGAAGAGTGTATTAATTACAGTGTGTTTGTAGCTCCACTCAGATCTGCGTGTAGGAGCACAGGACACTGATTTATTCTTTATTCTTCATCCATTGTCAATCCTGTGGTAGTTTATTTTGCATGCAGCTGATAAGCTCTGAAGTTAAAGGACCTGTGTTCAAATTCTGCCTGGTATTAACTGTACGACCTTGGGCAGGTTGCTTGATTTTTTTCTTTCTTTCTGATGTTAGCTCCTTCCACCATAAACTGGGGGCGCCTTACTGACTGTGAGCGCCCCAGTGAGAGTGGGCTCTTGAAAGCGCTTAGCAAGCAAATTGTGCTGCACCCGGAAGGGGCACCCGCCTGGCCCACTCCTCCGCTTTCATCTGAGAAGCAGTGGTTCGTGGCTAGGGTCACTGAGTGTCCTTGCTGCAGCATTTCTCACAGCCCCCTGCACAGGACCCTGGCCACAGTTTGCAGAGGGACAAGAGCAGCATCTTACTATTAGATCCTTCGATCCCGGCTCACCACAGGCCACTTACGCGAAGGCCCTTCGTTTGCTTTTCCTGGCCCAATAGTCTGCACGTATTTGTTTCTTTGTTCACTTACTCATTTCGCACAGTTTCCCACAGTTCCTTTGAGTGCCTTGCAGGGAACAAAAAGCAGGCTAAGTACCAGAAGGCTGAAAGTGCAGTAAGGAGGCCCCTCAGAGATACTCTGTTCCATCCGTGAAATGCACATGCAGTACCTAGGAGTCCTCCCTCTCATCGCGGGACAGAGGCCCTGGAGAGGTGGGGAGGATCGCAGGCTCCAGAGGAGGTGTATATGCTCCTTAGAAGACTTAGCAGGTGGCAGGTGAGGTTGGGAGATGTCGGGGGCCAACACATGAGCTTGTGCCTGACCAGGAGGTAGCAAAGAGGAGACAGACACAGAACAGGTTAACATGTGGGGAGGGCTCAGGGGCGCGTGTCTGCCTTGGACAAAGCCCCGAGTGCCTGGCACGCCTTGGCTGTATTCACTTAGGCTTGGAC
Source organism: Capromys pilorides (assembly GCA_004027915.1). NCBI lineage: Eukaryota > Metazoa > Chordata > Mammalia > Rodentia > Capromyidae > Capromys > Capromys pilorides. Next base: position 1,894 of record PVKN010025986.1, read on the forward strand.
CCAGAAACCAGAGTAAAACAGGATTCATCTGCTCCCCCTGGTCTGTGGTTCGAATCCGAGAAAACCACAGATCTCGGTTGCGTTAACTTTCCCTGCTGCCTCAGCACCACTCACGGTGCTGCGGCGCTGCGGAGGAGGCCCTTTAGGCCTTAATCTCCCTGCTTGGCCTGTGACTTTATTCATTCCCTCCTCCGGTTTAGGAGCCTGGAATTACGGGGGTGGGCAGCAAGGGCACAGGCATTTTGGCCGGACCGTGCGCTGCGCGTCGCGCACAGGGAACCTCGAGGGATTCCGGACTTGTGGCCGCCACTCCCTGAAGTCCGCTGGGCCCCGTAGCTCCAGCAGGGATCCGGGGCAGCCTGAGTCTGCAGGCGCTGTGGTCAGGGCAGGTTAGCATTCACCTCCGAGAGGACACCCAGGCAGCCTCGTGCAAAGGCATGCCAGCGGGCCAACGCGCCGCCCCACAGCGAAGCAAGCGACCTGGGGAGCCAGGCGACAAAGTACACCAGCACGTAGCGTCTCGGAGAACAAAGGGTAAATGCGAAAACTTGTAGGAAGAGTTCGGCGGAGGAAACGATTCAGGGCGCTTCAGTCTGGAACCGAGGCTCAGGAATGCAAAGAGCCGGGACCAAAGCGGAAAGCCGACAAAGCTCCCCGCATCTCTAGGCAACGCATAAGCCCGCCCACCCAGAGCCAGCCCTCTCGTAATTGGCCCATGGATTCACCAATGGGCTCGCAGCGACAGCTTCCCGCCACCTCTGGCGCCCGCTTCAAGCAGCGGTACCTTTGCAACCGCAGACTGACCTCTCAACCAAGCTTGTGGGGGCGGATACTTCCGCCTTCTAGTCCCACCCCTAATCGGCAAGGCTCCGCCCACTGAGATAGTTTCTAGCGCATGATTGGAGGAGGCGGCTGCTCTTCAAAGCTTACGGTCGTTTGGTTGTGACAAGGAAGATACTTTTGGGTTGGTTTTAGAGTCTAGGGGTTGCTGGAAGTTGCTCCTTGCAGGGACTAGAGTTTCCTCGCAGTGATAGCGGCGCGGACTCCTGTGAGTTTTGCAGCGCAACTGGGTCCGGGGCCGAGGTTGGGGGAGCCTCGGGCCCTCGGCATTTTGGCGAGGGCTTCTCGGAGGGCTGACGCCCGTGCCCGGGTCGCTCCCGGGTGGCTGGGCTCTGCTCTGGATTGAAGCGTCCCGCGCCCCCTCAGCTCCTTCCTGCAAGCACCCGGCCAGAAGTGACGTCCGGAGACCCTCCCGGGCCCCTGGGTCACAGTGGCGCTCTGTGCACGTGTGTTGACGCTGGCGGCCGAGGCCAGCACCCGGCCTCCGGGCTCCTGGCCGCGGTGTGTGGTGTCGAGGTGACGCCTGCCCGGGCTTCTCGGCGAGGCATTCGTTTCTGCAAGGCCGCACCTCATGCACTAATTCAGCCTGTGGGCGCTAATTGGGCCACCAGCCCCCTCTGGTCATCTCCAGTGCATTTGTCCCCAGCCGCTGTGGGCAGCCCCGAGCGCAGGAAGTGGTCCTCGCCCGTTTCCGTGTCTGTTTTGTACTCTTCGCCTTGTCCTTGCTGACCCTGTGCAGTGCTGGTCAGTGGCTGGAGGAATGGGCCACCTCATTCCGGTGCTGAACCACGCTGGTGTGCTCTTTCCACGCCAGCTGGGCGCTCGGCGTGTCAGCAAATAAGCAGAACTTCCTAGGTCTGTGCTCTCCGTGGCACTAAGCTCCCTCCTGTCTTGCAGTTATGGCTCGAGTCTGATTCAGCCTGCACCTCACCACACACCTTCGTTCTGAGCACGCCGTGTGTGCACCCCCTCCATGGGGACCGCGTTCATCTGAGTAAGAGAGATTGAAGCTGAAGCCACAGGAGAAGCATATCAAATACAGTCCGAAGGCGCCAAGGAGTGACCGTTTTCCTGCAGGACCGGGACTGGGAAGAGGGAGACGTTTGCGTCGCAGAGCAGGCCTGTTAGAAGTAAGGTTTCTTCCACCGAGGTGGATACTGCTCTTGTGCCCATTTCTCTGATGAAGAAATTGAAGCAGCGTGCGTGCGTAAGATTCAACAGCTGGTAGACCCAAGCGCTGAAATGAGGCCCAGGTTGTTAGAATAAGGGCTCTCATATTTTTAAGCCACGAGCTCCATATTGTGTCCTTTGAGATGGATTTTTAATCTAAAGGTTCTACTTTCTGTGAAACTTCCTCAAGCCTTCCTTTTTTTCTTAGGCAGAGTTAATCTGTGCTTTCCGTTTTCCTCTAGTGGAGAATTTATTGCAATGTGTCAGCGCAGCTATTTATGTCTCTGTCTCCCTAAGAGCCACCCTGGCTGGTACCGCATCCTGGAGCCATCTAGGGTGTGATCTGGTACTTGGTAGTGTGTCTATAATAATTCCTATATGATAACATGAGTGCATGCACCACATTCCCTCCACAAATACTGCAGTGCGTTTCCCGTGTATAAGGGAGAGATGCATTGTAATTCTACCGCTTCTTAGGTGCTTGTGGTTTATTAGATGATTTGAAAACAGTACTACTTTTGCTTATAATCTTGTAATCTTTCCTCCCGCTAAACATCTGGTTTTCTTCCTGCTCCAAGGAGAGAAATAAAACAAAACCAATGGTGGATAACGGGCTGGAGCAGAGGACTAGTTGTTTGGTTTGGTTTTTGCTGTACTGGGGATTGAACCCAGCGCTTTCCTATGGAGCTGCATCCTTAGTCCTGTTCATTTTTTTCTTGAGATAACGTCTTGCTAAGTCACTACTTTGCCCATGCTGGGCTTGCACATTCTCTTGCCTCAGCTTCCCGGAATGCCCAGACCTTGGGCTATCATTGTCAGATTGGTTTAAATATCTTGATAGAATTTTATGTTTTTAAAAAGCATACTGTCCACTTACTGCAAATCTTGATTTCTTTAAATGGCAGGCCCTCTGAGTCAATAAATACAGAAAAACTTCATAATTGTTACCAGTGACGTTGTATGGCTCAATAATTCAGAAGTAACTGTGTACAGTAGGGCGGCGTTCACTTTCAGTGTGTTCATATCCGTAGTCGTCAACAGTCACAGACATGCCCGGCTGACTTTCTTTTAAAATCAAGTTTCAGAGCAAGACATTTGATGCTTAGGTTTCTGTTGTGTGCCGTATGGTTTTACCTGATCCCAAATGCTTTCTGCGTGGCAATCATTAATATCAGTTTAGGAGCTCTGCTTATAAAGCATGAAGTGAGGATTCGTGACATTCAAAGAATGAAGCAAATTATAGTGGTTACTACCTGTGCCATGTTTCCATGTTTCTTTTTTTTGAGACAAGGTTGCTATACAGTTCAGGCAGGTCTTGAACTCACTTTGTAGCTGAGGCTGGCCTTGAACTCGTAGTAGCAGTCCTCCTGCCTCAGCCTCCTGAGTGCTGGGATCATAGACGTGTACCAGCATATCTGGCTCACATGTTTCAAACCATGGAAATTTGTTTGAATGTATTCTTTTTTTTTGGTCTTTTCGAGACAGGGTCTCACTGTGCAGTTAGTTCAGGCTGGCCTTGAGTTCATTTTTGTAGCCCAGGCTGGTCTCGAACTTACACTGATCATCCTGCCTCAGCCTCCCAAGTGCTGGGATTACAGGTATGTGCCGCCAGGCCTGGCCTTCTTTTACTTTTTTTTTTGGAATTTATTCTTAAGATTGTTATGTTTGGTGTTTTTCTAGTTCATAGTTAGTATTGCCATCTTCATTATCTGTTGTGAAAAGTCCTGTTTAAAGTTAGACCTTGCCAAACGGTAGCAAAATCTGTTCATAGTTTTATTACCTATTTGTTTGGATTTAAAGCTTCTGCATTGCTGTTCATACAGATATTTCCATGTATCATGACTGTAAGAGCTCTCTACGTAGAATACTGCTCCTCAGGCGTGAGGTCGTTGAGCACCCTTTTTGCCAGCCTGTTGCTTTTGTCTCTGAGAGTGATGCTCCTTTTGTAGTTTCTCCCAGAGTGGCTTCCTGTGCAGTCTCAAAACCAGTCATCCTCTCCCCACACAGGAAGGCCATGTCCCTGGACTTCGGCAGTGTGGCACTGCAGACCCAGATTGAGGAGGAAAACTATGACAAAGAAGACTATGAGAGAGAGAGAGAGGTGAGCCCTCGGGAAGAGAGGCCCTGCGCTCCTCAGTCCCAGGCAGCTTGTTTATTTCCTGTTCAAAATGATGTCACCTGCGTCACTTGGAAAGGTCTTTAAAACAAAACATGCTATGGGAGACATTTTAGCAAGGCCCTGTTGCCAAATATAAAGTTTAAAAAGGCTGGGGTTGTAGCTCAGTGCAGAGACCCTGGGTTCCGTCCCCAGTTCTATAAAACAAATAAAACAAAGGAAAGCTCTGAAATTTGATGTTTGAACTTTTGAAAGGCAGATGAAGAGAGTGCTTGCTTTTCTGAAATAAGGGTAAAGTAACTTAGTGATGCCCCCGGGTTTGACACTGGTGAAAGAGTTCAGTTCCTTAGGAACCTGGCATCTAGAAGGTGACAGTGGGCTTTGCAGGAGAGACCTGGTGCTAGGTGTCTAGAGCCTTGTGGTGCTGCCTCCCACCCAGGCTGGCAGTGGGCAGAGGTTCTCACAGAGGCTGGTCGGGAAGTGGGTGCCAGGAGGCCTCTCGGAGGGGGCAGAGTCAAGCTGGTGACTCTGAAAGGCCTGGCCTGCAGGAGCTGGGAAGGAGGAAACAGAGCACTGCGGGCCAAGCTGGCTGTGGGACCCGACCTGAGGACCTAGGGACCTGGGGACCTGGGGCGCGGGAGCCAGGGTGGAGTGCCGCTTGGCCAGCTGGATTCCCAGGCGCTCTGGGCTTTCCCCAGATGCAGGGGAGACGTTTGCAGGGAAGTGATACCCCACCACGTTTTTTAGAGATCTTTTGGATTTCTGCCTGGTAAATAGGTTTCAAATGGAAAGGATTGAGAGGAGATCACAGTATTTATTAAGTGTTTAGCAGAAATCTTGTTCCATGGGGACTGCTCGCTCAGTCATTAGGGGCAGGAATAGTGGCAGAAATGCAGTCGGCCTGAGTGATTTGGGTTTTCGTTTGAGTCAGGTTCTGGAACGGTGTCTGATGACCCATTCCCGGTATGCAGAGTAACCTTAGCAGTTAAGGTGACCGTGAATGCCCATGGCGAGCAGGAGTGAAAGAGAGGCCTGGTGAGCAGGCTGTGTGGCCCGAGGAGGACAGTGGGGCTCCCTCGGCTGGAGGGAGGCACCTGCTACCTGGTAAGGAGCAGGGAGTTTCTCACAGCACTCCACGGCCCTGGCTTGCCCGGGAATGCCTGGGAACATCTGCGACAGACCCTCCTGGCAGTAGCTGGCGTGGCGGCAGGTGGGCTGGCAGGCGCCAGGGCCTCTCCTTCCCCAGCTGGCCACGGTCCCCACCAGTCTCAGGGACACCTGTCTGGCACCGCCTGCTTTGCTCTTGGGCCTTCTGTGCCAGGTCCCCTGAGAACACTTGAGTTTGCCACCCTGGCAGTGGCATCTGGAGTGCGGCTGGTCTCTCCTAAGCACTGGGGCTGAGAGTTTTCGTACTGCGAGAATCAGCAACATGAGACTTTCACAGCCGCAATGGCTTTGATCGTTGACTGGGGCGAAGTCCCTGGGATTGGCCTGGGTCCATGTAAATAACCAGTACTGTAGGAAGAGGAAGAAATCCTAGGACTGATGACTTTTCCAGGGGAAGGGTATTAGAGATGAGTAGGATGTCGCCCTTCCTGCAGGTTTGCTGTGTGGGGAAAATTTTAAAGGGACCTCAATGGAGGAGGCCATCAATGCTTGGTAATACAGAAAACAGCCACCGATGTCACCTACGCAACCAAACTTACTCTATAGCTGACCCAGAAGAGAACTCAAAGGCTCTCGTAACCCATTCCTAATGTAATAGCGGAACCCTGCAAAAACACTGTCACCCAAAGTCAGTACTCCTCGTTATTTCGTAGTTGGCTATGACAGAGACGTGGTGTTGTTTTGGTGATGAGAACATTCATTCTAACCTTCTAAGTTACTGGCAAAGCCACAGCTTAATTCAGCTTGGCTGTTCTCTGGGAGTGTCACCGGCCTTCTGCAGTGTTGCCAGTAGTGACTCTTCTTGGTGGTGGGCAGTAAAATGACTGTGTGTGTGCGTGTGTGTGTGTGTGTGTGTGTGTGTGAGTGTGAGAGACCAGTGACTCCGGGCCGAAGCCCTTGGTCATCTGTGCTGTCCAGGTCATGCTTGAGGCACTGATTGTTGAGAATGATGTTGAGTAGAAAAGCAGGAAGCAGCCGGCAGACACGGAGCGGCCCCTGCTGCTGCTGCTGCTCCAGGTGAACCGAGCCGCTCATCGGCCTGTGCTGTGCGCTCCAGTGGGCCTGCATCGCACCCTCCTCCCGCTACCTGCCTCATGGGTTGGATTATGGGGACCCTTGTGTCTTGCTCCACTAGAGGGCGTCGTAAAGCTGTTCTACTTACATTCCATATTATTTGTCCTATTCAGTGGGGATTTTTGTTGCTCCAGAAAATTCAAGAACCAAATAGTTGTGTCTTTTTTTTTTTTTTTTCAGAACCGGGGATTGAACTCAGGCCCTTGTGCTTGCCAGGCAAGCATTTATTGTACTGATCTGTCTCCCTGGCCCCTCAAATGGTTGTGTCTTAATATATTTTTTTTCATGCTGCTTGTCTGTAACCATTTCTAATGTTATCTGGATTGTGTCTTGTGTACAGGTCTTTTTCAGCTTTTCTCTTCCTTTCCCCCCATCTTTTTTTTTGCATTTGAACACACCATAATTCACAAACTGAAGATGCCGCTGCCAAGCCATGTTGGTCCTTTCACCACCCCAAATTGTGCGTCTGCGAGCAGATTTTAAATTTGGTTCTTTGGTTAAGGTGGGTCCTGCTTCACAGATAGCCACGAAGGCATCATTTTGTGGTGTACTTTTTATAGTGGCAGGGTCTTTATAGCAGGGTGCGTACCAGGTGGTGGCCTGTTCCAGAGGATGGCAACTTGTTGGCCACTCTGGCTGCTGCTGTTCTCTGGGGAGAAGATGTTTTGTGCGGTTTGTAATCTGAGAACAGTTGCTTTCCTGAGTACCAGGGATTACAGGCGTCCACCACCACAGTCTGCTTAGTTAATTTAAATTGAAAATCCTAACAAAAGCTTTACCTGCTGCCTGTCTTCTGTTCCTTCTTCCCTGAGCATGAGGTTAGTGTAAAAAGTTTTACTGATCGAGTTCTTTGAGTTAAAGGTAGTTTTTTTGTCCCTTTTACAAAAGAAACAGGGAGTAAAGGAAGAGAAGTTAGGCATTTCTTTATTGGTGTATGTTTTGAATCCGTTATGATTACATTAGTTTTGGGAACTATATATACACATATATAATCTTGACTGTATAGAACAAAGGTTTCTTTCCAGGGTCAGGAGTTTCAAGACTATGTCAGGATATATTTCAGAAGAAGCTTTAACAGTGGCAAATTCTTTCTTTGGGGAAGGCATTTCTTCTCTTGAATTCAGCCGGTAGACTGTAGTGTCCCCAGGGAAGCCTGCTGTGGTACTTGCAGCCAAAAAACAATCTATCAAATTTGAAATTTAAGAGCGGGGTTAAATCTTGTCACTTATAAGGATTATCTTTTTGTCCTTGAATCCCTGTAGGGGAGTTAGTGTATCTTTAATGAAGAAAATGGATAGTTTCTAAAATTCTCTGTTTGGTAGCATGTATGGGCCCGCAGGGCAGTTCTGTGTTTTGTGGCACAAGGAGTAATAACCAGGAGCTAAACCTACTTGGTGGCAGGGACAGAGAGGATGCAGCTCACCCCCGGTCTTGGGAATGCTGGGTGGGGTAGAAGCCAAAGAAGTCCCTCCTGAGTGGCCTTACCCGGGCACTTCCTCCTTTAGCTTCTCTCTGGCCTGAAGGTAGAGAAGTCAGGGAATAGCTAAGACCCAGCCAGGCCAGAGATCTCAATGGAGACGTCTTCCGTAGAATTTTTAGACTATTAAAAATTTTAATATATATGTACAACATGTGACTCAAGTACCACAGAGATGGGTTTTGCTAGTTGGTAAGTTTATCTGTGGACCCAGAAGCATCCTGGTAATGACTCATGAATAAGTTAATTTTCTTCCATGGAAGCCAACTTCATTAATTTTGTGATATCACAAAGAAAACTGCAGTAAGTGCTTCAGCATTGGGTGGGCTTTACTGTCCGTCTGAGAGGGAAATGTCTCTGTCACGCGTCCCTGGGGTTGTAAGGCTACATGCATGAACCTCACGAAGGCTTTAGAAAAAAATTATTCTTTCTGTGTAAGAGTCCTTACTTCCTGTAAGTGTAATGATGTGGTTTTCCTTAATGCAGAGATGATTAGAACAGGCTGGACCGTTAAAAGAACGCCATTCATGTGTGTTTTTTTCCCTAGTGCATTTTTATTTCGTGTTTTGCTATTTGAAGCAAGCAGTATACTTACATCTTCATGTATTCTGTTTTGTTTTTATGGAGAGTGTGTGTGTATGTGTGTGCGCACGTGTGCGCACGCTTATTTTTTTTATTTTGGGTCAACTCTGATATGGCTAATTCTCAAAATTATTTTTTGATTGCCCTGTACGAATAGGTAGGCAATAAATCACGACCTCAGTTGCTCGCACTGGTGTCACGCATACAGGTGAACATCTCTTTTTGTTGGAAAGCATATCTTTTTTTTTTTTCTTTTGTTTCAGTTGAAAACCCAGATGGACTGAGAAAATCTGTTTTACTTTTGTAATCCAGGAATCGCAGAAGCGTGTGCCGTAATGGGAGGGCATCTGCTCCCCTCCACCACACAGACAGCGGTTCAGGACGTTCTCTTTGGGACTTTCCTGGGACATAGTTGTCTTTTACCATATGTATTGTGTAAGAAAGTTTTTAAAAATTTCTAGACACAGCTTAGGTGTGTACTGTACCAGTGTAACAGTTTGTTAAGTGACAGGGAAAGTGGAAAATAAGAAAAACTCACGTGCCGCAGAACAGGGGCACCCCTTTATTCCCCTGGGTTCGCAGCATATGTTATGTCCTTAAATTTCACTTCATAATCTGATGGGACTGATTTGTGAACTCTGGAGGGACTTAGTCAGCGTGATAATTAAACTGGTGCTTGGTTACTTCTTTTTGTTTCGGTGCTGGGGACGTGGCCCAGACCTGGCAGTCAGTAAGTGCCCCCCACCCCTGAGCTGGCCCAGCCCCACCTGGTCCTGAGAGGGCTTCCGAGGAGCAGTCCCCTTAAGCGTCGCCTGTAGCAGTATCTGAATCCTCTGAATGTTACGTCTTTAGGGCAGTGTATTGAGACTTCAAGAAAGTCCCAATGATTGCTGATGTTGAAATTCAGCGTCATCTTTTATCACATTTGTCCTGAATCTTGAATTCATTAGTGCATATAGGCAGGAGGCTATAAAGGTGATTTTTTTTTTTCTGGAATAAAGTTGCACAGCACAATCGAGTTGTTCTCTGAGTTTTAGGGTCTGCTTTTGAGAGTGAACTGTGTAGCAATCCCAGGTTCCCTGCGTCCTGTGACTCAAAGGTTGTATTAGGGCAGAGTATTGTGTTAGGTGGCTGTCTACTAATTAGGGAATCCCCAAGGGGTTATGTCACATAGGGAAGCTTAAGGGCGTCCAGCCACCTGCTATGCTGTGCCATGCCATTCTCCACACCTGGCAGAGTGCATCTGGCCACCCAGGTCCCCGAGGTCGGATTACTGCTCAATAATGTGTGAGCTCAATGTGTTTCCATAAGGAAGTTTTTCGGTTGTATTGTAATAGGCGTATTTAAGTCCAAGGCCTTGGTGGAAGGTAAAGCCCTGTAATTATAAATCTGGATATTGTGTGTTCCCCTTTCCTCCAGGGAAAGAATGAGCACAATCCATGTAGAATTTAAAACTTGATGAGGAGGTGTGGGAGTGGCCTTGGCCCCTTGGGCCTCACGCCACGGGGTGCTGACGCCTCTCCTGCCTCAGTTGCAGCAGCTACTCACAGACCTTCCTCATGACATGCTGGACGATGACCTCTCCTCCCCCGAGCTCCAGGACTCGGACTGCAGCGAGCACGGCCTGGAGGGACAGTAAGGACCTGGGTCACGCACCCTGGCGGTTTGCATTTCCTAAGACTTTTTCTTTGAATCCTTTGCAGCTCATGATCATGTACACGATCATAAAATTGTGTTCTGATGCTTAAATTTTGGGGTGAAGGCTGCAGGAAGACACAACATGGTAGAACACAAACATTAGACTCTTAGAGTTCTTCTTTGTATTCTCTCTGTCCAAATAAATGATAAATGTCAAATCTACACTGATTTTCAAATAGCTCAGTGGATTAAAGTGCATGCTTAGGCAGATGAAGCAGCCGGGTTTGATCCCTGGCATGCTGGGCTGGCCTCACCCCCAGGGTGCACTGAGATGATGATTGAGACTGGGTGTTGTGGCATGCACCTGTAATCCCAGCTGTTGGGAGGCTGAAAACAGGCGGATCACTATGAGTCTGATCTACGTAGTGAGACCCTGTACACCCTGTAGACCCTGTGCTAAAATTAAAACCAAACAAAAAAACTACTGATTTTTTTTTCCTTTTTCTTTTTCAGACCACATCCTTCTGAGCGACTGGAGCTGACCTGGGATAAGCATCAGGTGCTGCCCGGATCTCCAGGTGTGAATGTGAGTCTCTGGTGTGGCCAGGAAGTGTGCTGGTCTCGCGCTTGTTGTCTAATAAACTAATGAAGCTCCGGCTTATGTTGGATAGGCTTGCAGCAACGGCTGGGGAGAATGTCAGAGTAAAGCTGGAGACCGACATCCTGGCTTCCGTCCTGCAGAGGATAGAGATGCTGGCGGAAGTGGTTACAGTCCGCCAGGCAAAGGCGAACAGACCGATTTGCACCTCCGACCTGAGCAGCTCAGGCCTTATGCTGGTGGCCAGCAGCAGGAGCTCAGTAACCAGCCGGCCAGTGTCGTTCGATTTGCAGATCCTCCCCGGAACCATTTTCCGGTATTGTTAAGAACTTGACTTTTAAAAGAGTTTGGGTGTGTGTGTGTGTACACACACATGTGTGTACATCCATTTGCATAAATGCTTACAAAACATATGGGAGTGCAATGGTGAGATGGTTGAGTTTTGCTTTAGAAATTTCTCAAAGCGCACTTATTTCTGCTGAGTTAGTCATGCCCTTTTCTGTTTGTAATAAAATGCAATTTTGACCTAAAGTCAGAAGTTTAACACAGAAGCTTTGGAAACAGCTCTTTGAACACTAGCAGTGAATTCTGCCAAAGAAGAACCGGCTTGGTTGACTGCTGCTTTTCCGGCCCTGCTGGCGCCTTGCGCTTCAGCGAGAAGCAGTGAGCAGCCGTCTTCGTAGAGTTCTTAAAGCAGTAATTTTATGTCGGTCGCAGTCCTTAGTTTCTTCAGTGTCCTTTCTGCCTGTAACACATTTTAGCTCAGACATTGAGAGTTGGCTCCTGCTTTGTAGAGTGTGGTAGGCAAGAAGAATGTGCAAGAAAAACACCTGTTATTGTTGTGGGACAGGTTGATAAATCAGGACCCTGGGTGCAGGTAGCTGCTGCTTAGAACGGCTTGGTGGCAGCACACCAAGTCGCCTTTTGCCGATTGCTCTTCTGGGTCATTCAGTGACGGTGATTTTTTGGGTCCAATCAAGGTGGTTATTCTCTCTCTCTCTCTCTCTCGCTCTTTTTGGTGGAACTGGGAATTGAACTCAGGTCTTTGGGTTTGCCAGGCAAGCCCTTATTCTACTGAGCTATCTCCCCAGCCCCTAAGGTGGTTATTCTTTCTTAATTCTATCTCTGGAGAATGTTATTCACTCCACAAGTAATTGAATATTTATTACGTTTGAGGCATTGTATCAAATATTATTATTTTTTGTTTTGTTTTTTTGTGGAACTGGGGATCGAACTCACTACCTTGCGCTTTCCAGGCAGGCACCTATGCCCCTGAGCTATCTCCCCAGCCCCTAAATAATATTATTGAGAGTACTTCTTCTTATGTTCCCAAGGTGTTGATGGCCTCTATATCATTGTAATAGAATGTTGTTGTACTATCTCTGGAATTCTTTTTCTCCCACC
>PVKN010025987.1:0-13963 GCA_004027915.1 Capromys pilorides
TTTTGGAAGCAAGCACAGGCAACTTAGCTACACTTCGCTATCTCGGATGTTTTCGATATCTCCTCTATACAGTGCTCCTCAAATTTGTGCTTAAAAGTCAACAGGAGAAGTTACTAAAATGCAGATTGTGATGTAGTAGCTTTGCACTACAGCTCAGGATTCTACTTATTCTAACAGGCTCCCAGGAAATGTTCATGCTGTGAATCTGGAATTCCACCTTGAAGAGTAAACTCCTGACCATTGGACACTATGGTAATTGGTGGAGACTGGGGACAAGAGTAAGAACTCTTGTGCCTTAGAAAATAAGGTTACAAAGAATATTTTGCATGTTTAAAACTTCTCCAGATTTAGGCTATATGTACTGAAATTCCATAGGAAGTTGATTTCAGAAACCTATTATACTTGCTTGTTTGAAATTTTTTTTTGCATTTTGCTGACTTTTGGCATTTGAGACCAGTTTGCTACTCAACATTGCATGTGTTTATATAAACATTCTAAATATGAGTCCAGACTTTTACTTTCAAGGGTCAAATAAGTTTCTTTCTTATACAAGTGCACTTGTAAAACCACATAAACACCAGTTTCAGTCAGCTCTGTGGGTGTATGTGTGTCGTCTAAACCCACTCATGAATTGTGTGCATGTGCATGTGTGTGTAGGCATTCATGTCTGCATATGCACACACATGCACACCCTGAATTGATCAAACCCAGGACCTTGTACAGGCTGAGCACATGCTTTATCACTGAGCTAAGCCCCAAACCCTAAATTGTAGGTTTTAAGATTAAAATACACACAGCCAAATGTTGGAGTTACTTTGTGATAAGCAGTGGATAACTTGGGGTACAGCCAGCGATTAGAGTCTAAGAAAGTGTGCCCTAAGTGTACAAAAGACACATTTTTCTCTCATTTCAGAAACTTCTGGCTTAAAACAAATTGTAAAGTAACATTTTCACTTGTTGAAGAGACAGCCCTATCTTTGTTGGTGACATACTGAGAGATAGACTTCATGCTTCTCGTGTCATTATTTGGAGTGGCCAGGCACTGCGGTCAGCTCCAGAGGTGGCGGGGACAGGAGCGAGCCCACCCACATGGTGGGTAGAGGCTTCCCTTCTCCTCGGGCTGCTTGCCTGCCTAGAACCCATCCAACTGGGCTTTCAAGTCCCCCAACTTCACTCCCCTGCACATGTTATTGGCTCCTTGGTGACTCTGATTTCCTAGAATCCTTCAGGAAGTTTCTATTTCTGTTTGCTAATGAGAATTTATGATCTGGATGTCAGGGAGAGTGGCTGTCCCATATTCCATCAATGTTATCGGGCTCCATTGGCATTCATAGTAAATTTCATTTGCTTTTGCCATTGTAACACTCCTGTTGGCTACAATGAGGGTGGGAAAACTTAGTCATGGGACTCTGGCTCCCTGTCTCCCTCTGTCCCTGCCCTTGCCCCAAGCATGAGGGAGATTCTCACAGTGCTTGGCTTCTCAGAGTCAAGGAGGAGAAGGAAAGTGGACTCTTTCTTTTTGTGGATGTTGCTCTGGCTGCAGCACAAGTATTTGCTCTGTCATTCATAACACAGGTGATCAAATAATTCAGTCTAAATCAGGACACTTTTTAAAATAGAGTGAGAATAAAGTTATGTGAGTGTTTTGGGCCACAGTCAGGACTGTCCTAGATCTGCTGCGATATCCAGTCAACCTCTCCGTGGCTTACCTCACTATCCATGGGAACTCCTCTAGGACTCTGCTGCCAAAGGACTCAGGTGCTTCAAGTCCTTTAACCCCACCCAGTAATTCATGAGTGAAGCATAGGGGTGAAGACCTGAGACATTCCGCTACACTGAGCTTTCAGATGTCAGAGCTGCAATGGGCTAGCACAGCAGCTTGAGACTAGTTTTAAACTTAAGTTTTTGTTGTTGCTTCCAGATGATGTAAAACCTCTTACAGTTTCTTGAGTATTAAAAAATTATGTGTGTGTTTGTGTGGATGTGTGTGTGTGTGTGTGTGTGTGTGTTAGCTGAATAATACATCAGAAACCAGAATTAGTTGGAAAGAGAAAGCATTCTCAAACAAAAAAAAAAAATGAGAGTGGAAAGCCAAAGGCAATTACATGTATACAAAATTACTTGTGGCTCTCCACTTGTGTTTCTTAAGAGTCAAGCTTGTGCTTGAACAATAAGGTTGAGAAGTGCTTAACTTGCACTAGCCAGAAAAATGTTCCCATATTTTTATTTTGCAGCTCACTTTAAAATGAAGAGGTCCCTGTGCAAAGTGATATCTAATTATTCACAGGCAATTTCAAAAATGTAGAACATCAGGTATTATATTATCTTACCCCAATCTCCTAATTCTTAGCTGCCTTAATCCAGTTGAATTCTTCACTATCATTTACGAATGCTATTCTAAAACTGGAACTCCCAGTATAGAACCATTTGAGGCTATTTCAGAAGGAAAGTCCAGAGCTCTAGTTCCATTTGCAGTTCTTTGTGCCATCTGTGCTCCCAGCCTCATCCCTCAGCAGCTTATAGGCTCTCGCTTGTTCAGTGGTTGTAACCAAAGATAAAAAGAGTTGTCAGAGGGGCCAGAGAGATGACTCAGTGGTCTAAAGCACCTGCTTAGGCAACCACAGGGACTGCGGTTTGATCCCTGGCACCACATGCTGCGCCAGCCTCATCCCAGGGCAGGCTGAGTCAGCCATAACATAAATAAATACAGTTAAAAAAAAAAAAAAAAAGAGTTGTCAGAGTCTTTCCCCTCCAAAACCTTCCTCCACTTAGACAGGTGACTGCGATCCTAGTATTCAAATGCACTGAGATGCCCAAGGGCTGGCTTAAGAACAGCTTTTACTCTTTTGGCCCCAAGTTTGGTGGTAATGGAGGAAAGAAATACAAGAAACTGAAAGGGCACTGAGAATATTTTAGTCTAAAAAAATACTTGGAAAATCTGTATCCTAAACTGTGGATAACAGCTGAAAACTGGAGCAGAGTAGAAACATGAGAAGAGAAGGGAGAAGAAGCACCAGCAATGGAAAAGACCCTTGAGCTATTATTAAATCTGCTGGCCCTAGGTGCTCGTGAAGTCCCTAGAAGTCAGACCTTGAGCCATACGATGGACTCTCTGCTTGGGAAGATCTTAAGCTTGGCTATGCACTAATATCACCAGGAGTCTCCTAACAAGTGGATCCCAAGGACTCATCTGTAGACTCCACCAGTTTCAGGTGAGGCTGAAAAATGGATTGTTTAAAGGCACCCCTGCCCGGCGACTCTGGTGAAGAGTAAGTGAGATTATCCACGTAGATGCACTTTGCACAGGGCTCCCTACAGGTTGCCCTTATTGACTGGACTACTAAATTAATGGTCACTGAATTTTGAAGCAAAGAGAAGAAAGATCACAGTTATGGATTCCGTTATGGCCTAAATTCAGTTCAGGACAAGTCTTTGTGTTCAGTGTAGAAGTCCAAAGAAAGAATGTATGCGAAATCACAAAGGGGGAAGAAGCATACACTGTGCAGAGCACATTTTTTTTTTCCAACTGATCAAATCACCATTCATGAGATTCATCATGCCTCCATCAGGGGCATAAGACAAATGAAGGTGTCAAGGGGAAGGTAAGAGGGGCACGGCACGGCTGTCTTCCTCCTTAAGGTATAGGCAAGGATGAGTGGATCAACTTCAACAAGAGAAAAAACAAGAAGCAAAAACTTTCTGCAGTGAAGTTCGCGTGAATCAGCTAATTTGGGGTCGAAACGATGGATGGTAGGAAGAATGGATTTTAAAATTCCAGGGTGATTACCCTCATAGGAGTAGCGTATGCATTCAGGGGTACAGTATCATCTTCTTGCCATATGCAAAAGTGAAACTATTATTGTAATTATTATTATTATTATTATTATTGACTCTTCAAAGCAAATGATAATAAGGGAGAAACTATTGTTAATGACCAGTAAACACTAATTCCATAGAAACCTGTGGAATACATTTAATATTTAATGTGGTAAAATCGTGACATTTGTTACTATCTCCAGTTGTGAAATGACCAAGATCTCCTAAGTTTTAACACTTGCCTCACATTTTTTGTGAAAGGTGCATACATCATAAACATCTGCAGACATACTGAGATTAGGACTCATCCTGGGATTACCATCCCCTCCCCATATTTTCATGCTTTTCAAGAAATACATGTATGGATAAGGCAGCTTATTCAATCCACTCAGAGAGAGCAGGGACCATGAACCAGGGGCCCCTGGGCACAGGAACTGTGTTTAGAGGTGAGAAAGGAGCTGAGGAGCCAGAGGACACCAGCTGTCACACACAAGAAGGCAGTGGAGCAGCTGGCGCATGGTCCTGGTATCTGCTTCAGCGCCATGTCTCGGGAACTCGATGGAAATGCAGATCCTCAGGTACCATCAGCATGAGCCCGGAACTCTGCAAGTAGAGTCTAGTAGTTCTCCATGTGCTAAAATGAATGCTGAAACTGGAGAATGGTTAGGTTAGTAGTGGCCCCTCCTGGCTTCTTCCTGAATGTTCTTAAGAACTATATTGATTAACTGGAGTCTCCATACCTTTTCCCACGTACTTGGTAGCTTAAATGAGAATAATTCTCTTAGGTCCGGCAGTATAGTTCAGTGGCCTAAGCATGTGCTTAGGTAATCGCAGAAGCCAGGGTTCGATGCCTGGTACCGCATGCCAGGCTCGCCCCACCCTGGGTGTGCTGGACTGGCAATGGAGTCCAGGTGTGGTGGTGCACACCTGTAATCCCAGCATTAGGGAGGCAGAAATCAGGAGATTCACTATGAATCCAAGCTGCATAGTGAGACCCTGCACACGCACACACACACAAAAAAAAACCCTTAAAGATAAATTTTCTTATGGTTCTAGAGAATAGAAAACTGACATTAAAGTCTTGTAAGCATTGGTTTCTTCTCAAGCGTCTCCCCTAGTTTTATTGACAGCAATCTTTTCCCTGGGTACTCACATTGTTTTTCTTCTGATTTTCTGTCAGTATGTCTTAATTCTTAATTTTAAGAATATTAAATTATATTGGATTATAGTATGTATTTATTTATTTATTTGTTTATTTATTTATTTATTTATTTGAGATAGGGTCTTACTATGTACTTCAGGCAGACCTTGAACTTAACATGTAGTCCAGACTGGCCTCAAACTCACAGAAATCGCCCTGCCTCAGCCTCCTGAGTGCTGGGATTACACACACGCACCACCACAGCTGCCTAGAGTCCAGGTTAATAACCACATTTCAGTTTAATTAATTTTAAAGTTGCTACGTCCAAACCTAGCCATATTGTGAGGGATTAGGACTTCAACATTTGGGTTAACAGAAAACACCAGTGCGCATTTACTAAGGACCTTAAAAACAGCTAATACCACAGAAGTCCAACTAAATCTGAACTTCTAGAGGAGCCAAGTCAGGCAAAAATATCTCTAACAGCTCTCACTCAGTCATTCAAATGTGTAGCCATGACTAAGATCCAGGTAAAATGGCCACAAAGCCAAAGAGCTGGGCATGTGGCAGGGGATCCAGTCACCAGCGCAGTCAGACAGGCGGACCCTAGCCAGAGCAGTGCTGTGCTGAGGTGGTAGGGCAGGGCCCCAGCCCCGCATAGAGAGTCTGGTGAGAGCAGCGCATTCAGTGAAGACCTGGGGTGAGAGCTGAAGGGTTAGGAATTCAGTTAACAGAACTGAGATATTGGGAGAGGATCTTCATGAGACAGCTGCAACGGAACCAAAGCAGTATGAAAGACAAGAACCGAGCTGCGGCTCACGCATGATCTCACTCTGGGAGCACAGGTTTCTGGCCAGGAGCTGCTTGCTGGCCAGGAAGTTGTCCTGAGGGCCAACTGTAGCTGTAGAAAATCAGGAGATGGCCATAAAGGGAATCAGATGTCATTTGAGGCCTTTGTAAGATGGTCTATCTTAATACCTTGAGTACACCTCTGTACTGTATTTTATAGGACAGGAAAATAAAAACAGAAGGTATCTCCTGGGGAGATACCATGTGTGAGCTTCTGATGCTCTGTCAAGAGTTGCCTGGAGTGGCCTTGGAGCTCATTTCCAGAGGGAAATGGAGAGGGCGACTGATTAAACGTCTGACCATCGGTGTCAAAGCCGGTAATCTCCGCTTTGTTCTCACAGAGGAGGCTGACTGCACTCCAACTGTCATTATTAGCTCTGTTTCCAACACACAAAAATTAAAGTACCTGCAAAGAAACAAAAGAAATTGGGAGGGACACACCAGCTCTTTGAAACCTCCTCACCTCTGTCCACACACCTGGTGCAGAGAGGCAAGAATTACAGGGAACCCAGCTGTGTAATAATGTCATTCCCTCCCTGCTCATCAGATTTTTCTGGAGTCCGGCAACAGTCAAGTGTTTATAAGGCTTCTCTCTTCAAAACAACTCAAAAGCTATGCCCAGCAGAGGAGCTCAACACCAGAAAATCAATAACACAGGAGCTGCTACTAAGGATTTTCATCTACCCAGCGAGGAAGATATTTATTTATAGAAAAACTGGCCTCTCCAGTTTAGTGTGGTAATGACACGGTACAGCTAGTTCAAAGAGTGGTGTGGTGGAACACAGCCTTGTATTATGCCCACCGTAAATGCTCTCTACCAGGAAAAGCCTATAATTTAGAGAGATTTGCCATGAATGATAAAACCTGGGTCATTGTAACAGATAGTTTTTTCCCAATGCTATTTGTGGGGAGGGCATATAAAAAAGGAAGGAAAGGAGTTAGCTTCAGGAAACCTGGAAGGAAAAGTGAGCCTCACTTTGCTCACCTCCACGATAGCCATCGCGCCCCTCTACAGCAGCTGGGATACTGGAGAACCACCGGTCACAAAGGCACAACCTGTACAGAGCAGAATATACAGCTTCTGCTCCCTGCAGCCCCACTTCTCCCCCGTCCTCTTTATACATTTTTCTCTTTCTATCTTCTTTGAGCTCTGGGGAAAACTATACACTCTTTTAGGGCTTATCATTGGGACAGAACCAGGAAACACTGAATGAAAATTTCAAGCTGTTCTCCAGAGAATTCCTTAGGCCATGCTTCTTCGGGCCTTCTGTGATAGATTCTATCAGCTTTGGTTACTCTCCTTGGAAAAGCAAGAGGTGTGCATGATAGGCAGAGCTGTTGCCAAGCCTGCCTCTGAAGATACATGCAGTAATTTGCTAACATGTATTTTTAAAATTAGCCTCAAGTAAATACTCTAATAGGAGCTAGGAAAGAATGGGGCTGAACTAATCTCCACGTGCTTGTCTATCACCGTTACTTCGTTTTATGAGCAATCTGTGATGCAGTCTCAAGGCTCACTCTTGCTCACTAGTACACTGATAAAGATCTATAACTCACTTTCTGAAGAAAATAGGCCTGATTTGTACTGCTTGACAATTTCCATGGTATAGACATACCTACATGGCTGTTTTAAACTACCAACATGAAGATTCGGGAAACAGAATTGAGAAGAGATACACCATTACACAGTCTTTCTGGAATAGAGAAAGAATTGAGTTAGAAAACTCTGGAGTATGTATAATAATAACATATATAGCAAAGGAACTAGGAAATGATGAGTTCTGAATATTTAGATCCTATTTTAAGGTGACTTATGTATCTGTGATCTAATTTTAAAATTTGTTTTATCATCTAGCTTATAAAATTCCTGAAAATCTACAGTTAACTCACATACCCTAGGAGTAATCATTGCAGCACATTTCTGTTCTTCTGAAGCCCAGATTTATGAATGAAAGGAGATGCAGACCAACATCAGTATTGTGAACATCCCAAGCTTGCGGGCAGAGAACAAAAGTGACTCAAGTAACACTGCAAGGTTGAGGAATACACCCCCAACCAAATTTGCAAATTTTAGCCTGCAGGACAGAATCCCCTATCGCATGGGGGGAAACACTGCCTTATTGGGAGGCTGTCATGTTACCTTGTGCCCTATGCAGAGCTCAGCCGGATCTGAGAGGTAACCACAGTCTTTGGTCCAAGAGTAGCAAACTCCAATTTGAAACAGTTCACATCACCCTTCCTTGTCTCTTTCTATGACTTGGTTCACTCAGTCAGAGTGGTTCTTGGGCCGTGTTTTGCTAAATGCACCCTCTCAAGCCTTCAGGTAGCCTCTGTATGCTAATGACTCAGCAACGTTTTCATTTGTCGCCTTCATTCTCTCCTAATCAGAAGCTTCCACATATAAACACCGCCTCAGCCTCTGTCGTTCAGTGTTTAAGAGGCATTTCAAACCTCTCACGCTAGATGCTAAAACCTGACCTGCTCTTGCCACACTTCTTATGACGTATTTATTTTGGCAGTGATCCTGGGGTATCGAACCCAGTGTATCCGATGCTTTTTATTTGAGATAGTGTCCTACTCTGTCTCTGAATTGCCCAGGCTGGGCTCACACGATTCTCCTGCCTCAGCCTCCCAGAATTCTGGAACTGCCAGGCACCTGTCACCATGCCCAGCTTTGCCACAGTCCTTAGCAGTGCAGACAAAACCTGCTTTGTTCTTACAGAGCTACGGTTTTTGGCTCCAAAGTCAGGACCCCGCCTTTGCTTCCTCTTTCCCTCCATGTCCCATTCTACCCATTGGCAAATCTTGTCAGTTCTATTTTCAGAGCACATTCAGAAGCTGACTCTTTTTTTAACCAACACACAACTCCCACGTATCTCCTCTGTACTATCATAACACCTCCCCTGGCTGGGCCTTTGCATCTGGCCTCACCTCCTTCCCATTGTTTGAGCAGTGAGCCTTTACTACATAATTAGAGCCATAAACTTCCTCTGGGAAAAACTTCAAGGTTTTCCAATTTCACATACTCCTAGAGGCAATGCAGAAGCCATGTTCCTTCCCACAGAGCAGGTCATACCCTTTTCTCTAAAAGGCCTCTGCTATTGTCTGCTATCTTCTCTATTAAAAATTCCCGCTGCCATTAAAGTCTTCTTGTTAGTTTTTCTTGTTCTTCACAGCACTTGTTGCTCGCTGAAAGATTACATATTTTAGTTTTCTCTTCGTTCCTGCACGTAGTTTACCTTATTACACTGTGCATCTTTGGCACCCAGATTGAAGGAACACATATGTCATAATGTGGTTCTGTCCCCCAAAATAATGTGCAGGAAATTTAATGCCCAAAGCAAGATCTGGGTGTGTATGGGGGGTTGGGGAGGGTGATAGGGTGCTAGCAATAATTTCACTTGCTATGCACATGATATCTATTATAGATTGGGGTTTGAAGGGGAATACAATTTGATACAGAACACATAGTTTATAGAAATATTTTATAATAGTCACCCAAAGAACCATATACAACATGAGTGCAGGATATCTGTCCACATACTAAAGACCAAAGTATCCAGCTAAGGGCCTGGATTCAATGATAATATCCTTCTTGAGTCCAGCAGAAGGTCTCGGGTCCATAACAGTGGATGAGTTAGTAGGGAGAATGAATTTAGCAAGAAAGTTGGTTGTTTCATTGGGTAACTCAGATACTAGCGAGCCTACATAATTAGGCTCGCTGCTGAGAATCAATGGAGGGCATGGGACTCTAGAAAGTACCACTTCCAATGTGAAATAAGGAAGTATATAAAGAAAAGCTGTATATGTTGTTGTACTAGAAAGAGCATTATTCCTGAAGATGAACAAGCACTGCGGCTGGTCTTGTCACTGCTTGGTATGCAGTTTAATTCCTGTAAGCCCTTTTTGGAGCTCTGTTCTGTTGATCTTTTTGACCAACCTTTACTTTTGCATCTTTTCCTTCCTTTATCTCTCAAACGTTGCATCTAGCAGCCCCTGCACCCCCTTGGTCTGCTGCTGGCCTCATCGGATCCCTCTTTCAGCCTTGCCATTTTTACACACACTACTTCCTTCATTGTTAGAAAGCAGAAGAATGCAAATTCAGCTCTACCCTCTTTTCAGGTCAAACAGTCTTTGTGCTTTCATGATCTTGTCTTCTTTGCTCCTAACTGCAACATCCCATGAAAAGTGTGGAAGGCAAAAGAAAATGCCAAGTTCATCGCAGCATCATTGTTTCACGGCCATGCTCATTTACATCAACCCCTTACGTTTTTTAAGCTTTCAGTGTCCTTATAGAAAAAAACAAGGAAGTAGCAAGACATGGGTCTAGAGAAAGATTCCTTGGATCATATTGCGGTTCTGCTACTCTTAGTTGGGCGGAAGAGCAAATTGACATCTCTAATTCATGCTATCTTCCTCAATGAAAGCAGAGGTTATAGCCCTCACATCATCGGGTTGCAATGAATATTCAATGAAATGCAAACCACTTCCTGGAAACACTCAATTGAGTAAACACTCAATTTAGCTTAGCTTTCACCATTATTATTAGGAGGCCATTGTAAAAACCCATGAGGTAATGTATGTGCAATGGTAAACTTCTGCTTTTCTGTTTGTCTAGATCCACTCCCCAACTTCTATATACCACTTGTACCCCATGAGGCTAAACTCTAAAGAGGTTCTACCACAGGGCTCTTCATCTTTGTCCTTCTGGTGGAACTAATGGAGGTACTAGCAAAAGTCAGGTGCCATCTCTGGTGGTTCATCTTTTCTTTGTTAATGCCCAGACAGTCTCTTAAATGGCTATCATCATGGGACTATCCCTTACTCTGGAGTAGTAACCATCTTCTTGTAATGATTTCCTGAGTTATTTCTAGCTTTAGAATTCTATACTATCTTAGTTTGTCTTTACCCTATAAATAGTCATTTTATTAAAACCTACACAATTTGAGCATGCAGCCTGCTTCCTGAGTCCCAATTGATCAGACCCATCAATCAGAGTACTTTGTGAAACTATAGCATACACGCTTTAGCCTACACACCTGTTTGCCCCTATATCCTTAGTAACTGAAGATAACCACCACTTGCAAGAATTAAAACAAACAAAGCACTATTGTTTGACATTTTTAAAACTTTCACTGCCTACAAAAGATCTTCTAGAAGATCCTATTTGCTATGTGTCAGGACCGGCTCTCCCTCTTGTATTCCAAAACATTTGATTACCTGTATGAAAATCCCACATCATCTAGGACTTCATATCCAGTTTGTGCAAATGAACAGGGAATAAGGCAAAGACCAGGAAAGCTGATGGAGCAGGTGATATTGATTCGGATAGCATTTTGCTCCTTCTTCAGTGCTCCATCCTCTGCGAAGTTTTCCACTGACTTCTTCTATCTATAACCATGTCTCTGATCACAAATCACTATTTAAAAATATCTAAAGTGAAGAAGCCACTTGAGTAATAATGTGCCAATAAAAGATAAAGGGTTTATAATGACAAAATGTTCATGACATAAGTGTATCTCACTCATTATTTTTCTGAGCATAGTCAATAAATGCTTATGGGATAAATAAGCGAGTCAATGAAGGGAAAATTTGCAGAAGAAATAAACTTTTCATAAAACAGTACATCTTTTTACTAGCTTTTTATGCTTCAAGGTCAGAAACAAGCCACTTTAAAACGGGACTTTATTTTTAAGGAATGAAATGTTTCCCTTTTATTGGGCCTTCTTCACCCAGCCCTTTGCAAGAGGCAGCTGTGCTTAGCAGTCCAAAACTGGTGCCGAGCGCTAAGACCCAACTGAGAGCTGGGGTTGTCCACACTGTGCCAGGAGCTGTTGCCTCTGTGACCCCGCTGCAGCCTCAGGCCTCTCTGTGAGCATCCAGGTTAAAGTCCCTCTGCTCTTTTCATCTGTTTGCTTGAAGTATGGTTTGTTTCCAGCTGCTAGCTAGTGCAGTAACCTAGTTAAAGGCCTGTCATACTTCCGTTTAGAGATAATAGATGCTAATGAGGTATGAAATAATCCATTCGAGGAATTGGTAGAGAAATTTCAGTTTCTTTTTCTGGTAAATGCAACTCCCAAACACTACCATGCCTGAAAGTAAAGTCAGCCCTTTCAAAGAAAGGACCTGACAAAATAATAGTAACAGCAATAACATTTTGTCATGAATCTCTCTGAACAAAGGGTGCTAGGCAAAGAAACATAATTGAGATTCATGTTTATTATTCCCTTGGTCCTGCCCTAATGGATTCATGAGAATTGATTATAATGAACAAACAATGGTTCTGATGAATGAGTTTATTGGTTAATTCATAAAACATATGGCAAGCTTCCTCTGCTGGAATATTTGGGCAACGGAAAAGCAAATTAAAATCAAGAGGAAAAATAAATTATACGATAGAAAAACAATGTTTAGAAGTAGACCATAAAAGTCAAATAATCAGGATTTCATTGATTTCGAAAAGTGAAAAATTCCCGATTTTATTTGAGGCCCATTTGCAAAAAGCTAAACTCAAACTGGAGATAAAGAGAATTTTCATAAAAACTCGGTGTATGCTGTTCCTAGGTCTCACACATTTCTGTAATTGATGATAGTGTTGTTCCATAAAGTTCATTCTGAACAATTCCACAGGGCCAAAGATATAATATTCATAATTATCTGCCCAGCTAACCTTGTGCTGTGCTGGCATATAGCACTCCAATCACAGGGGATTAACTTAGCATTTATTTCTCCCTCTCACAAATGTACTGCTGGCCCAGGTGATTTTCCAAGGTAGCCTCTTTGATTTTGTTTTGCTTTCATTTCAATGTGTACTTTTAACACAACAGGAAAGAAGATGCTGGTGGTAGTCTTCCACCAAGAACTAAGTACTCCAGCAAAAGTGCCACATAGCATCTGACATCCTCAAAGGAAACTGGAACCATTACAGCAGTATATTACAGTGTCATGAGACTATAGTCTATTTTGGCCTTCTCAGAAAGATCCAGACTGTAGTCAACCTCTCCTCGGTTTATGTTTTCCCTCTACATCTTTTACAGGAGAACATTGTAATAAGAGGTACCTTGGGTGGACCCCAGGTACACCAATTCCCAACTGAACAGATTATTTAACTTCTACCCACCTCATTTTTCAGTTAAGGACAGTAGAAGCATTTATCTCAAAGGCTGGCAAGATTAGAAGAAATAATCCGTGAAAAGTTGTTGTCAATAAATAAGCATGCAGTAAATGCTTGACCATCACAAAAGATGCAGTTATGATCAAAGCTCCCCTCACGACTCAGGTCCTCTCTCCCCCACTGAGAAATACCCAGGACCAGAGATCGAGCAGCACTCTCTAGGGAGAGTTCAACTGGGAAACAAAAACCTGTCTGTGCCTCAGGTCTGTGTGGAGACTGAATTGTCTTTGTCACTAGAATGCACATGGTTTGTGACTCTTTTAATTGCTGCTCTGAAAATGGCCTTCAGTGAGAATTTGCAGCCTCCATGGAAATGATAACTGACAGAGACTGGGAAACCTGGTTCTCTAGAGATGTTGGAAAGCTGGCTTCAGTGTACTTTGGAATGTAAATAATGGTGCACATCAGCCCTGCCAATAAAGCAAATATAACGTTTGACTCCAAAGCACACTTGTCTTTTAAAGTTGCTTTCAGGAAAAGAGATAAGTATAACTTGAGTTAATCAAAATTCACTACATAAAATTTTTACTTTATGCAAAATGGTAGTAGGAATACATTAAGTATAAAATAAATGTAAATAAAAATTAATGTTGTTGGCTATTAGTAAAAAAATGGTAGCAGGTGTGATTTTGCACATTGGAACATGGTTCAAGGTAGAATTTACGTAAATAGTATACATTTGCCTTCATCTGAAAGCAGCCTGATTTAACAAAAGCTTTTCAATAACATAACACTAACTTTCAGGGCCCTGGGACATGCATGGGTCATCAAGAAATGATATCACTGCACTTCTTCCTAGTTTCAGCTTTCCAAGAGTCCTGCCCATAGCTGGGTACTGTATTCACAGAAAATTGAATGATTATGGTTTTATTCCCCAGATAGGTCAAAAATTTATATTTTTGAAGCTTCCATATTAGTTATTCAAAATGTACAACTTCAAACAAGAAGCATGAGATGTGTTAAGAAAAAACGAACTTTTTTCC
>PVKN010025988.1:0-13959 GCA_004027915.1 Capromys pilorides
GGTGGGTGGGGAAGTGGGGGGTTGGGGAGTGGGGAGAGAGGCGCTCCTGGGCTTCCGGAGTCCCACGCCCCCTGCTGGCAGGGACCTGCACCGCCTCTCCCGAGCCCACCAATCAGAGAGGCCAACGCCACTGTAGGGCGGGTAAAGTCCTGGGCTGAGCAGCCAGGCCAAGAATTTAGCGGTGGATGGGAGGTTCCGCTGTGTCTCGGACTGCTCTCCCAGGAATAATCTTTAAGGCGGGGGCCAACACTGCCCTGTCCTAGAGTTTCCAACCTCCTGGGACAGCAAGATCCACCACTTCATTTAAAAACCGCCCTCATGGTCCACCTCAAGAGGCAGTGGAGCCAAGGGTCTCCGGCTGGGCACAGAGGCTGGGCTATGGTGGGGAGAGAAGACTGGCGTAGGTCCACGGTTAGAAAGCCCCTTGGGCTGCTGCGCAGAGAATGGCTGGGGAGTGGAACCGCCTGGGCGGAGCATATGGTTTCAGGGGTGTGTAGCTAGCAAGGCTTAAAGGATGCTGCTGTAGCAGAAGGAAGTGGAGATGCGAGACCCCTCTGGAGACTGGTTGAACAGTCCCCATTAGCTGGGTGGGTGGGAGGGGGATGCTGCGGTTCTCGCAGGTGGGGAGAGAGCAGCAGCGTGAACCCAGCTAGGGCAGCACAGGGCTCCGCCTTTCCTGGAGGCACGAGGGGATGCTGGGTAGAGACCGAAGAGGTGGACATGAGTCTCCATGAGGCTGTCGGTAGTGCCCACCACTACTGGGACCCATGGACAAAGGCAGTGAGTGTTACTACCTTCTATTTATAAATATGAAACTGGGCCACAAACAGAAAGAAGCTTGCTATGGTCACAGAGCCAGAAGGTGACAGATCTGGCCTTGGGGTCTGCCTGAGGACCGGTGTAGCACAGGTGCAGAGCAAAGGCAGGAGGAGCCTGCAGGTAGTGGAAGGGGGCTGGCGAGCAGGGCAGGAGGACCAGGGAGAGGCGGGAGGGGAAGGGCAGTTGGAGCTGAAGGGAAAGAGCAGTACTCGATGTGCCCAGGGGCTTCTGGGCAGTGGGGTGAGGACAAGATCAGCTGGCCCTGAGCACCCCATGGCCCGAGTGAGGCCAGTGCTGCCCTTTGAAAGTCACAGGCAGAGCCGGAGGGCTAGAAGGACTTGTTGTGTTGCCTGCCTTCGCAGAAGGCCTACTTGTGTCCCCCAGAAAAGGGCGAAGGTGCGGGGAAGTGCCATCCTCCTGTTTGGGAACGTGATCCACAGTGGTGGCAGAAAGTTCCAGCAGCCTCTAAAGAACCTGACCTTCCAGGCCCTGGTGCCTCTGCTCCTCCACCTCGCCGACCCCTGCTGGGAGGTGGTCGTGGTGAGCAGGCTTGCCCAGGCCAGGGTGGCCAGGGCTCCAGCGGGTGGGGGGACCCAGATCCATGGGTGGAGCCCAGAGCCAGGTTGGGCCTCTTCAAGGTGAATCTCTGCATAGAGAAAAGGCAAGCGGCCCTCCCTGTGGCGGTCCTCTAGCCGCAGGCCCTCAGCTGTTGCACGCCTGCTGCCCTGTCAGCCCAAGGAAACCCTCCTTTCCCATACCTACAATCAGCCCTGAGAGCCTGGCACCCACAGCCTTCCGCCTCCATTTTCCCCTTCCCCGGCCAGTGGCCCAGACTCTAGGAGCTCCATAAGTCCCAGTCTCATCACTTAACCCCCAGGTTTTATGGATTCTGCATTGTGTAGTGCCCCGACCCCCTCACAGCACAGCTTTTAACTTCTGGGTGGGCCGCCTACTTTTCCCTGGACACCTGATTGCTTCTACTCACCAGCAGACCAGGCACCACTTCTGCTGGCCTGGAGCACCTGCTCTGTGCTGCAGCACGAACCCTGTACCACTGTACCTTGTAACCCTTGTGCCACCCCAGGGCCACTCTATCCATCCCAGACCTCACATTTAACAACCACACAACCCACCCAGGGTCCATCTGCCCTGTAGGAAGCTAAGCCCCTTTCCAACTTGTAGAAAGTGTATTTCTTCTCTCTGAAACAAGGGCCCCAAGTAAACTCCTTGGGGGGCATCTCTTCCTCCCAGACATCAAGTAGGAGACCCAGGAAGCCAAGGTGGTCACTGGCTTCTACCCAAGCTTCGTCTAGGTGCCATGAGGCTTAGGGTGGAGGCACTGGCAGGCAGGTGTCACAGCTAGGACCCCAGCTGTCCTGGAGAGTATCCCTGCAGAATCCTGCTTTCCTTGGGATCTGCTTGGGAGGGACATGATGATGGGGACACCGAGTGACTGATCCTTATTCTGTACCCCAGAGAACCAAGTTTACCTTCTTTCGCTGTGCCATCTTGCTCAAGTGGGAGTCCCAGAAAGAGCTATTCAGCAAATTGGCTTGGGGCCGGGGACTGGGGGCTGAGTATGACATTTTTATCTTCATGGTAAGGTGTGGGCACCCTTTGGGAGAAGGGCTGGGGACAGGGTGGAGGAGGTGGATGTGTGCAGTCACTCAGCCTCCAGAAGGAGGGTGGACAGGTGGTCCTGCTGGCGTTAAGGGAAAGAAGGTGGAGCATGGCTCCTCTCAGCCCACAGACTTCATAGTGGATCCCGACCTCCCTGCAATCCCACAAGGCTTGGAGGGTTCCTTTTCCATACTGTGTTTCAATACTGTCCTTTACCCTCAGGGGAGAAACATACAGGAAGATTTACTACTATGTTTGGTCCTGGCCACCTTCCTCCTCCAAAGGGGATGAAGGGCAGAGCGACTTCCTGCTTGAATGTGGAGGGAGGAAAACAGGGAAGGAAGGGAAAACCATTAAGAAGTCTCCTGGTAGTACCAGCCAGAGAGGTCCCAGCTGTCCCTGGGAGTCTCCATTCAGAAGCTATGGACAGTTGGAGGATGAAAAAAGCCAAGTATCCTGGGACAGAAGCAGTCCTAGACAGGAGGACTTCCTTCAGGAGACAGAACCATCTGGCACCAGAGAGGGTTGGAAGTTTCCTTTGCTTGTGGGTAGCATGATCTTGAGGGTTGAGCCCACCAGGAGCCAACAGACTGGCTCCCAGCCACAAGTTGCCCCATCATATTCTTCCCTTCCTTGGGAGGCTGTCTTGGCTTGGCCATGTGGAGGATTCCTCAAGCACCTCAGGTGTGGATCCTAGGCTGTTGTTTGTGTCGCACTGGTTTTCACAGTCAGTGATTTGTGCATTTGCTTTGCTGATGGTGTCTCTGGCTGTGTGGATGTTTCCAAATATAGAATAGTGTAACTAGATAACATTCATTTCTGTGGTTCACACTTTGGGGACTTGTTAAGACCCTTCCCCCTGTTTCCTGTGATAGTACCAGCACATCTGGCAGGCCCTAGGGGGTCTCTCTACTGGGTGTGGCGCTGCGCTCCCTGCTTGTGGGCAGGGGCACTGTTTACCCATTGTGTAATGTGGTGCCACCTGTCACCTTATGGCATGGATGGTGAGGGTGACAACAGAAGCCAGGCCTTGGGCGGGAGCCCAAGCACTGCAGTGCTGACTGTAAGTGTTTGGTACCCATCCGGGCCCACCCAGGAGACCAATTTGCACAGCCACTTGAGGAGGAAAAGCTGAATGCAAAGAGGCATGATCTGGGGCTGGAAAAACGAGTTAGAGTGCCAAATGGACAGAGCCTTAGTCAGCACCTGGACGGGATATGTACAACACATGTAATGGATAAGGCCCATTCCCGAGCTGGGCACCCAGGAAGAACCCATCCAAAAATTCCAGGAAAAGGTTCTGCTAGATGACGTGCCATGGAGTGCAAGGGACAAGATCACCCTGGGAACCAGGAGGCAGCTACTATTGCAGCCCTGCAAGAGCTGGTGCTAGAGACCTGGGTGGCATCCCTGAACCTGGCAGGGTCCCTGCATTGCTGCCTCGTGGACTTGCAGGGCCAGCTAGGAAAAGAGACAGCCCAGATCCATGTTCACAGAGCAGGCAGCGTGGGTGAATTAAGAGCTGAAAAAAAAAAAAAAAAAAAAAAAAAAAAGGAGGAAAAAATTGTTGTGGATGCAAGGGCCTGTGGATTAGATGTGTGCCTGGCCCTGTTCTGCCATAGTTTCAACAGCTTAACCTCAGCTTCTTGTCTTCCTCTCCTTTGCCTCTTGGTGCTGCCTTCTGGGTTGCTTCCCAGGCTCATCTGCCAGGCATGAAGGCATCTTCCTCTGTTTCTTATTTGTTCTTGAAACACCCACTGCCTGGCATTTGTGAGCCACTTGTCCCCTTCATGTCATGCCTTTGTCTTCTGAGTGTCCATTTCCCACATACATGTGCACATTGTCTGCTCCGGGGTTGGCCTGGTGATTTCCTCTCGCTATCGAGATTCTGGTCCTGTGCATGGCAGGGCAGCCTGGGCCTTGCAACTCATGTGTCTCTATGGTTGCTGCTGCCATGGGCTGAATTTGCTGTCAGGCTCCAAGGTTCCCCTAGAGTGCTGGTCCAGCAGATTTAAATTCGAAGCCTCATGTGGCCCTCATTCATGGGTGTCCTGCCTCAGGAAGTCATTCTTTTCTCAGATGAGCTGAAAGCCACCTTTCTGTGGGTCTTTCTGCCCACCTTTGGGGTCTTCCGCTCTGCTCCTAGGGTGCCTTTCTTCCCTCAGCCCCCAGGCCTTAGGGCTCCTCCATGTGGGAAGACAGTTTCACACTCAAGGTGGCCAGAATGTCACCTTGTGAGGTGCTGGTTGTATCCCTGCCTAGTTCTACCTTTGGGAATTCTTCTTTTGAGCTACTTTAGCAAAGTAATTTAAGAGAAATTTGTTAACAGATCTTTCATCTTAAATGTAGTTGCATGGAGAGGAATGTGCATTACCATTTGTGTTTTATTTAACATTTATCTTATTAATATTATTAATTCATCAAAATGTTCTTTTAAAGCATTAAAAGTCAACATTGCTAATGTTGCATTTGCCAATTAGTGAGTGATCTATACGTTAGGACTTACTTAACAGAATTTCTGAGAACATACTGATGACGTTCTTATTGGCACACCTCTGAGTACTTAATTAAAATACCACTTGAAGTATCAGATTCTCTAGGCCTTTCCAACACTGCAGAGCAGCAAGGTGCCTTAAGGCTGTCTGATCTCCCCCTTTGGGCTCTTTCTCTTGTCCTTCCTTTCTTGCTCGGCCTTTAGTATGTTTACAGCTCTGCAAGATGGCTATGATTTGATTAGACTCCAGAGGAAACAGCTGCCTGGCAACAACCCTCACCCCAGGGCAGATGGTGGCTGAGCTCTGCACCTGACTCTAGTGACCTTTGCAACCCAGCAGACTTCCCTTCTCTGAATTAGTGTCTTCTTAGAAACCTGGACTTCTCTGAGTCCAGGTACACGACCAGAGGTCTGCCAGGTTGGGACTCCTCCAGGCTGCAGTGTAGGTCATGATGCTCTACCTGTCACCACCTGGGGGCCTGAGAATTAGCCTCTTCTGCCAACTGCTGGGAGGGGACACGGACAGCCCTATGTCACACGTCCACTGCCCCTTCCATCCCCCATAGTCCTTTCTATCCCCTATCCCAGGCTACTCACAGCCTGATTGTACAACCATATGGAGCCAGCTTACACAAACACTGTTTTCTTAAAATCCCAAGTACAGAAAGAAAATACCGTAGTTACAGGCTTCCCCACTTGTCATACCAGAAAAAAAGTTAAACCAGTTGAATTGCAGCTTCCCTGCCTGTTGGTTTGCGTTGCGATTTTCTTGTCTGCGGCCCATATCATCTGCTACAGCATCAACCAGGGCACCGCGATGGGCCAGACAGAGGGATGCCTGCATCTGCTCTCTGTACCAGGAATGCTTCCCGCCGGGAATCTGCCTAGGCCTCTCACCTGTCTTCCACAGCCCCTAGGCCAGTGGCACCACAGTTCCATTATGAGGCTTTCCCCCTCCCTGTGTGTCTGTCACTTTATCACATTTCCTCTTTTTACAAAGACACCAGTCATGTTGGATCAGAGCGCTTTGTAGGGATTTCAGTTTACTTTTATCACCTCTGTAAGACGCCATCTCTGCATGAGATCACAATTTCGACACAAGGCCTCAGGAATTCAACTTGTCCATCTTTGGATACTGCTTCGCCCTTTTGGCCAACAGCCGCTTGAGTTTATTCTGTAGACAGCTATTCCCATCAGTAGCTTCATGACTTCCCCACTCAAGCCATTCCATCTAGGGAAGCAGCTACCCTTTTCCCTGAAACCTTTTTCCTTTTGAGTATTTCCAGGAACATTTTAGTAAGTGCTCTTCCTTCTGGCACCACTGTAGTGTTCCAGACCCTTACTGATTTTTTCCCCACTCCAAGACAGGGCCAACTTCTGCAGGGAGTCCTGAGTCCAGTCTGCCCTGGAGAACATGGGCATGGTTTGGTGGTGGGGAAACTTCACCTGAGACACACAGCGCACTCAGGTGTGCTGATGACCTAGGTGTTCTTCTGTGCTAAGCCGGGGCCAAACTGAGAAGGACTTGGGTTTGCAGGGAGGCCATCGCAGCCCCAGGCATGGCCAGCTATGGAAGTTCAAACTGCCGGGGTCTCTTTCTGAGGAGCTCAGGTGGAGGGACCACAACATAGACAGCTCTGTGTTGGGCGAGTGGTTGGTGCCCATGGTGGGTAGCAATGGCCAGGTGTTAGTGTCCAGCCATGGCAGTGGTCAGGGCAGCACAACAGCAACTAGTTGGCCCCAGGGTCAAAGGGGATGGCCTGGGGCTGAGTGCCAGGGTGATAGACTTGTTAGGGCTCTTTGTCTGGCAGAGAAGCCAGTTCAAATAGGGTCAGATGATAAACTGATCTACAAAAGGGAGAGGACTGAGAGACACTTGCAGCTGTAGAAGAAGCTGGATTCATCCTCAGGGACCTACCCCTAGAGGCGTCACCTCAGTGGCTTTACATGTTCTCACATGTGCCCACATGTGACGCCACACGACCACGCCAGCCAATCCTGCCCACCTTCACTTCACATCTGACAGTACTTCCTGTGTTCCATCTTCCTCCTGCTCAGAGCTACACTGGGGTGGGATGGGAACAGGGTGAGGGGTGAACTGGGGGGTAGTGGAGGATGTACAGGGTGAGGTTAGGAAGAGGCCACAGACACAGCTGGTCTGGATGGCTTAACACAGCCCCTTCCCCGCCCCCCATCCCCAGGTGGAGATGAGAAGGGAAGCTGGACCTGCAGGTCTCTGGGCCCTGCCCGGGGTGACTGCCTTTCTTACTTCCTGGCCTGAGTCCTGGGGCAGCGGTGCTGAGACCACCA
Source organism: Capromys pilorides (assembly GCA_004027915.1). Classification (NCBI taxonomy): domain Eukaryota; kingdom Metazoa; phylum Chordata; class Mammalia; order Rodentia; family Capromyidae; genus Capromys; species Capromys pilorides. The sequence goes on from PVKN010025988.1 coordinate 7,244, forward strand.
GTGTGGGCCCTGGGCAGAAGCGTGTTACAGAGACCACCTCCTGCCCCCCAGGTGGAAAGCAACTTGGGCAGACACCACCAGTTTTTCATGCAGGCCCTGACCTACCTGCACAGCCCCTGCAGGAACCTCAAGCTGGCAGCTATGAAGTTCATTGGTAGGCACTGCCCTGGCCACCCTGCCCACCACTCTTTGCCACATCCTCCTCACTCCCTGCCCCAGCCTGCACAGGGGACGTTGCCCTTCTGCCCTATGAGGGGCCACACAGTGTGGTGGCCAGTACCCTCCAAGGCAGGAGGCCCACCTGACTTCCAGGAGGCATGCTGCAGGACTACTTTCTGGACCTCTGCTTCTACCTAGAGAAGACTGACACAGTAATCCTCAAGAAGTGTGAGCTGGGCCAGTGGCCCAAGGGGAGCCTCTTCCCAACACTCCCAGGATCCTCCTGGCTGAGGGCAGGCCGTCCCCTCCACACTGGGGTCTGGGGCCAGGCTGCGTCCCCAGAAGGTAGCCCAGGCTCTGTGGCCATGCAGTCAGACCATTGTCTCCACTGCAGATTTTGATGCCCTTCAGGAGGACCCGGATGACATGTGCCGCAAGTTCTACCTGAGCTTTTTAGAAGACATCACGGATCTATCCCACTATGTGGTCTAGAGCGGGACTCAGCAGCCACTCAGCCTGTCCCTTCCCTGTCCTTGTTGAGTTCTATCTTTATTAAATACTGACAGAATGCACCCTGACTTTCTGGTCTGCCTGTCTGCTCCTGCCTGCATGCGTTCATATGTGTGTGTGGCCTGAGCCCTCCCTCTGCCCAGACACCAGTGACTCTTGAGTTCTCAGGGAGCCTAGGGCCTGAGGATCATTTACCACAACCCCTCCCCAACCTGTCCTGTCCTGTCCTGTCCTGTCCTGTCCTGTCCTGTCCTGTCCTGTCCTGGGGGGTCCCAGTGCTGCCCAGTCTAGGCGGCTGCCCTTCTCTCCTGCCCTACCTACTCCCTACTCCCCAGCCCAAGTGGGGCCTTCTCTATGTACCCCTGAACCTGCCCCAAGGAGCCTGGTGAACTGCATCCCCACCCACCGGCTGTGCTTTAGCTGTGAGCCCCTTACACATCCCAGCCCAGGGCAGCCTCCTCCCTCCCCCAAGTTTGGCTGTGTCTGCTGTGTGGATCCCTGGTGTGGACACCACATGCACACCACAGCCAGTGTATACATTCTCTCCCTTCCCCAGCCCAGCACAAGCTCCTCAGCAGTATACATGGCCCATATTTTAAGATCCCGCATGGTTGGTATGGTGCTGAGGCTTCCCAGCTCATACTTGTGGCAGTCCTCCTGCCTCAGCCTCCCAAGTGCTGGGATCACAGGTGTGTGACACCCTGCCCAACCTATGTTGTTTTTAGAATTGCAACTTTGTAACTTTTTTTTTTTTAAGTGTATATATTTGGTACAGGGTCTCACTGTGCAGCTTGGACTTACAGTGATCCTCTTGTTTTCAGCCTCCCCAGTGCTGAGATTACAGGTTCTCACTACCATGCCCCAACTCAGTGGCCAGCTCACATGCCTGGGGTCAAGGCCTGCCTAGCATGTGGTGCCGGGGGTCAAACCCCAGTCCTGCACTTGCCTAAGCAGGCACTTAGTCTGCTGAGCTATCTCGCAAGCTCTAACTTCGTAACTTATAACTTCAAAGTTGATGTTGGAATGTGTTCTGTCTTGTTTTTATTATATGTTGGTCTCCTCTGGTTCTATATAAATCTTAGAGTTGCTCTTTGTAGTTTAGTGAAAAAAATCTGTCAACATCTCATTGGAAATCAATTAAATCTATGTATGATATTTGGTACTGTGGCCATTTTGACATTAGTTCTGCCTGGGTTGCCAGTCACCCAAGAACAGAGCCTATCTTTCCAAGTTCTAATGTCCTCTTCAGTCTCTTTTAAGAGCAATATATCTTTCACTGTTTGGTCTTTCACTTTTTTGGTTAGTTCCTAGGTATCCTTTCAGTCTCTCATAGTTGTTACTATTTTCCTCATTTCTTTCCCATTGGGCTTATTCTTGGCACTTTGCTGAATGTTCTCAATAGGTTTTTTTTTTTTTTTTTTTTTTTTGCAGGACCAGGGTTCGAACTCACGACCTTGCACTTGCCAGGCAGGCACTCGTGCCATGGAGCTATCTCCCCAGCCCTGTCTCATTAGTTTTAAGATTCTTCTTGATAGTTTTTTTAAAAAAAAATCTCTATGTTGAAATCAAGGCACATCATCCACAAGTAAGGACAGCTTGACTTCTTTTTCTATTGAAACCCTATTATTTGTTCTTCTGGACTGACTGTTCTGGCTAAAGTTTCAATGTACTGTAGTGAAGCAAAGTGGAAAGGCCGACACCTTCATCTTGTTCTTGATTTTAGAAGGAATACTTTAAGTTTTCCTCTGTATGTTGTTTGTAGTGGGCTGTCATAAATGGCTTTTATCAGTTTAAATAAAGGCCATTTTATATCTATTTTCCTCAAGAGTTCTATCATGAGTGGATACTGGATTTTGTCTAAGCCTTTTTCCACTTCCATTGAGGTGGTCATGTGACTTTGAGCCTTCTGTTTATGTGATATAATATGTTTATTGATTCATGCCTATTGAACCATCCTTGTATTTTTGGGATGAACTCATTTGATAATGATATATGACCTTTTTAGTGACTTATGCTCTGTTCAAAAGTATCTGATTGAAGTTTTTTGTACCTACGTTCATTGAAGAAATTAGGCTATAATTCTTGAAATTCAATAATAAGAAAATATCTTTATTTAAAATGAGTTTATAATCCTAATTCTCTGGGAGACTAAAACAGGAGGACTATGAAGTTTGAGCCCAGCCTGGTCATCTAGGTGACTTAATCAATACAGTAAACTGAAGAGGCTGGGGACTTAGGTCAGTGTGAAGGTCCTGGGTTCAATAACCAGTACTGGAAAGAAAAATCTGACCAGATGCCTCAGCAAAGAAGATTCACAAGTGTCAAATACACAAGGTGAAAAGATGTTCCATGCCATGCATCATCAAGGAATTGCAAATTAAAATAATCCAGCAGTGGCCGCTGAGATAGCTGAGCAGACTAAGCATCGGCTTAGGCAACCACAAAGACCAGGGTTCGATCCCCTGCACTAGTTGAGGTGCCGGCCCTTCTCCAGGAGCACTGAGTTTGGGTGTGATGGCACACACCTGTAATCCCAGAGCTGAGGAGGCTGAAGACAGGAGGATCACTCCAAGTCTGTGCTCTGTAGTGAGACCCTGTACCAAATACATTAAAAAATTTAAAAAGTAACATAACCCAGAAATAGCAGCATATACATATATTAGAATGGCGTTAAAAAAAACCCCAAAAACAAAACAAAAAAGCAGTAACCTAGAAATCCCAAATCCTGGTGGAACAACAGGAACTCTTACTGATCGCTGCTGAGAAAGCAAAATGGTGCAGCTACTCAGTAGGCCAGTTCAGTGGGTTCTTGCAAGACTGAATACGATCTCATCGCCTGATCCAGCAGTCTGAGGCCTTCATCCAAAGGAACTGAAAATTTCAGTCCACACAAAATCCTGTGTGCAGGTGTCTGCACCAGGCTTTAGGCACAGCTGCCCAAACTGGGAGTAACAGAAATACCTTTAATAGTTGAGTAGGTAAATGCTTTGTGATACATCACTACTGACATGAAAATTACTCACGAAATGAGCTATAAAACCACCAAAGGCAAAAGAAATCATAAGTGCACATCATGAAGGGATGGAAGGCAGTCTGAGAAGGTTGCAGACCGTGGGATTCCCTCTGTAGAGTAAAACCATGGAGACAGGGATGATCAGAAATCTCCAGGGTGAGGGAAGTGGGAGAGAGACAGAGCAGGTGAAGCCCAGCAGGTTTAGGGGAAGGGAGCGTATTCTGTAAGGTGCTGAGATGGTGGATGCAAGTCATTGTGCATGTGTTAAAACCCACAGAACACACCCCACAGAGAGTGAGCCTTAATGTAAACTGTGGACGTTGGTTGCTAATAATGTGTCAGTGTTGCCTCATTAATTGTAACAAATATGCCACACCAGTGCCAGATGCTAATAATAGTGGAAACAGTGGGAGTGGATGGAGGTATGTGTGTGTAACTCTGTAAAAATAAAATTTTGAATGAAAAATAAACAAAATGTAAAAAGAATAGAATTTTGGAAATGAAAAAAAATACATGAGCTGAAATAAGAAAAAAATATCATTGGATGGCTTCAATAGCACAATGGAGATGAAACATATTTGAGAATAGGTCAATAAAAATGACCTAACCTGAGCAACAGAGCAGGAAAAGATGACAAAAATGGCATGAGACAGGCGCCTAGGAATCAGGCGCCTAACACTTGCAGCATCAGCGTTCCCGAAAGAGAGTGGCACAGGAGTGGCGTCGGGAGGAAGATAGAGGATCACGTTCCAGTTTTCACAGAGAAACTCACAGATACAGGTATGAACTCGAAACAAGATCAATAGAAAGAATTCTGTGCTCTGACTCCTCAGTGTTTTCGTTAGTCAGCACTCACTCCTCTTCCTGAGGCAAGGTCTCTGTCAGCTACAGTCTGAAGGAGGAGACATTTAATTTGGCTTACGGTTTCAGGAAAGCCAGTCCATGGTTGGTGGACTCCAGGACAGGAACGCCATGGGGAAAGGACACCCCAGAGAAAACCTGGTCATTTCACAGCATCTGGGACACAGCAGGGAACAGTGTCCAAGAAGAAAAGTTCAGGGACCAGGCATACTCCCTCAGTGACCCACGGAGACCTGCCCCACAGTGTGCTCCACTAATCCCCTGGGTGGCTCCTAAGCCAGTCAAGGTGACAGTTAAGTTTACTGGACACAGAGATCGTGGTGCTGAAAACTACAGGCAAAGGAAGTGGTCCTGGAGCAGCCAGATGGACATGTGTGTAGGACAGTGACTTGAAAGACAGTGGGCTTCTTAGTAGAAAATCCAAACGTCAGAAAGCAGGGGAGCTGTCTTAGTTTTCTCATTGCTAAGACACAACATCCAGCACCCAAAATGAAAGGAGGAAAAGTTTGTTGGCTCCCAGCTTGCAGAAGCCTCAGTCCTCAGTCTGCTGCTCCAAGGACAGGCAGCATACAGAGGGGTATCAGAGAGCAGAAACAGCCCATGGCAAGCCAGCAGGCCAGAACACATCAGCCCTCCTCCCGCCCCTTAGACTGTATGCAGGCTGCACACCCTAGGACAGTGCAGCACACACCCCCTTAATCCTAGCCAGAACTGTGCCAGCCCCATCAGTGGGCTGACTGAGTAATCACACCCTTGATCCCAGCACCGCTGAAAAGTCCTCCCCATGACTGCATGAAGATTTGGGGGACATCCAGCACAGGCCATAGCAGGAGCAGAATGTATCAATGCTACAAGACAGAGCTGTTAATGAGAAATCTATATCCAGTGAAAATATCCTTTAAGAATATCAGTGAAATAAAGACACCTTGAGATGAAGAAGTACTTTGGTGTAGTTCGTAGACCTTATACAAAATTTTATTCGCAATGAGACTTAATGTAAAATGCAAACTTTCAGAATAAAATATAAGATGAAATCTTTGTGACTAGGGTTAGGGAAGGAGATCTTCTGTGTGACACCAAAAATTAAATAAAGAAAAAGAACATATAGACAAGTTTTGAGATACAAAAGACACCTGAGGGAGCAGAAGGAAGAGCTACCGAGGCAAACTGGCAAGGACAGAAAGCGGCTGCAGTTTGCACTACACACACTACTCAGTGCAAGATAGCACCATCCCTCCGAGAAATCCTTGGGCACCTTCTCTGTTCTTGTTTCCTTTATTCAGCATTAGGAATCAAATGCAGCGCCTCCTGTATGTTAGGCAAGTGCTCTACCATGGAGCCACACCCGAGCCCTAGCAGTTTTTTCAGAAGTTAAAGGTATACTTACCAGAGAACCTGACATATACACTCCTAGGTATTTGCCCTGGAGAAGTGTAGGCTTCCACACAAACTCATTCATACAATACCTGCTGTGTTCACAATTGCTGATATTTGGAGACAACTCAAATGTCCTTCAATAAGTCTAGTAGAGTTCTACAGAGAAAACTGGAGATCAGTGTCTGAAAGCAATGGTGAGACTGAAGCACTTCCAAACAAGAACATTTCCTTCTTTCCCTTTTCATTCCATCCAAACTACAAGCTTATTGGTTAGTGGCACCACATCCAGGGTGGGTCTTCCCCCTCTCAGTTTGCTGGCCCATATGTCAGTTATCCATAGACACGCTCACAGCTGCACTAATGTACCAGGTGCTTCTTACTCAACTGACCTATCACAGATGATGATCAGAATTCACTCCCTGTCTACTTGACAGCCAGACTCACATGCTTAAGCCATACTCACTCCCCAAATACAATGCCAGGTTCCTAATTACACCCAATGTGATACAGCTGCCCTATGAACAAATAGAAACACATTAGCTTCCTCTAAGAATAGAAGGCAAAGTTCTTCTTTGGGTTATGTTTAACTTCTGACATTTTATAACTTATATATTATAATGTAGATTTAATAATATTTAAGTATTGATATTAAGTCATTGTGTTACAAAGAAAACTAAGATATCTGCTTAATACATGCACATATACATATAAACATTTTAACAAGATAAGAAAAACTTGAAATCCTCATTTCTGAAACTGGCCACATACTCATAGCTGATATTTCCACCCCCTCAAA
>PVKN010025989.1:0-13960 GCA_004027915.1 Capromys pilorides
CCCCCCCCCGCCCCCCGCAAAAAAAACCCAGATGATCACTGGAAAATATTTCTGAAAAAACTTCACCATGTCTAGGGCTATCCTTGCTAGACCATATGAAACAATATTTCTGGCCCCTTCAAGGGTCTACTTACCTCCTGTTTAATTATGCAACATCAGCAGAAACAGCCTTGGGTTCACAAAAATGGTCTATGATTTTGGTTCTATTAGCCAGCTATGCAGACCTGGTCAAGACCTTACCTGAGTCTTAATTCCTTTTATCCATTAGCAGGCTAGAAACTAGTCATAAAGAGTCTTAAGAGTCTTCTCAACGCTATTTTATTGGGATAGGCAGAGCTTACTGAGAAGTTGGGAAGTAATAAAGAAGGGGAAACTGGGCTTACTGTCATATGCCTGTAATTCCAGATTTGGGAGGCTGATGCAGGAGAATCACTTTGAGTTCAAGGTCAGTCTAGACTACAAAGCGACTTTCAGGTCAGCCTGAAATACATGGTGAAACCCTGTACTTCAAAAAATAAAATAAAATAAAATCAACAGAGAGAGAAGGGGGGGCGGTAATAGCTGTATCTTAATGAGCAAATGGTCTGTGTATTAAAGAGGCTATAATTCAGCTATGGAGATAAAGCTGAGTCATTAAAACTACAAGCTGACTCAACCATGGCCTGAAATAGTAGCTATAATACAATCGCATGGATTCTTCTTTTTGACACTCAAACCATTGTTCTGCCATACTCTGTAGGTCACAGCAGTTTACATGTTGCCTTTAATGAACCAGCCTTGATAGTGACTCTCCTCTTCCAGCTCCTCAATGGGGCTTTGTATACTGGTCATTCCCCCATGTCTCTAAAGACCGGAAGGTTTGAACATTCCTTTAAATTCTAAGGAAAAGGCTAGTGTCTTTGAATAGGGGCAGCTGCCTGGTTGGGAATGAGGCGGACTATGAGGCAGATCTGCCTGACAGTGCTTCTGTTTTTTGGCTCTGAGTAATCAGCCAGGAGGAACAGTCAAATAGCCAAGCAAGGGGCAAAACAGCTGAGTCCAGCAGGCCCAGAGGAAACCTGAAGTCCCTAAAGCCTCTGTGTTTTGAGAATGGAGCCTTCTAGTTCTAATCTCTCTCTTCTCTTTGTAATCCTATTACTCTAAAAGTACAAAGTAAAAACACTAAGGATCTTAAGAAATCCTTCTGGATGAATTCTCTCACTTTACACATAAAAAAACTAAGTCTCAAAAACAGTGATTTTTCTAAGGTAACATGACGGCATCACGGCATATGGATACTGATCTGACCTTGGGGCTTTGGAACCCACTTTAGTCTTAAATATTTTGATTCCTGACCTTCTGTTTAAGTTTGCATGATGTGACAGAACCACAGGCTAAAAAGTGTCAGAGTCACTAGAATTATCTTCCCTGATAGATTTGCACAGATATATTCAGGTGTGCTTAGTAAACCCAGAGCTCAGAAAGATAAGGTAGAGCTATTTAAAATTACATAATACTTGTTTCATCTTCACTGAATATCTCCTAAGAGTAAGGCTCCCATTCCCTTTACACTGAGAGACAGTACTCTTACTACTGGCTCTTCTGCTGAAACATTTAAGTTCTGACAAAATCTCTTCTTTTCTGCCTGTAAGTCCTGTTTTCCCACCTGGAAAGAAGTAGAGACTGGGACCTCCCAAGCACAGGGAAGTCACTGCTGTCTGGCTGCCTCTGCACAGGAAGCATCTGCGATTCTAGCATAGTTCCACAGGAAAATGCTTAAAAGGGAATTCCCCACCAGTGTGATGAAGGCTGGCACTTAACCAAAGGGTCTGTAGAAGACATTAAGTGTAATGTAAGGTACTTATGTCTGGCTTAATAATGAATGTGAAGTCACATCATCTTATATCCTGGGTAGAAAACAACGCTGTGAGAACTTCTATGACCAAATACAAAGTAGTACTATTAGCTATACTCTTAGCCAAGGGCCTGTTAAGACTACATGCTTGAACCCTGACAGTTACCTCTTCTTCCCTTGCCTGTACTTAAGGATGCCATAAAATGGACAAATTTGTGACTAGGGACCTTTCTGTTTACAGATGGTTTTAAGGTCTCACAGAAAAGCTCCCAGAAGGGAATTTGCCCTCTAGGTATTTACAAAATTAGAAGTAGGCAGCCAGTCATTGCAGATGATCTTTTTTTTTCTTTAATGTATTTGGTTGTTGCAAGGTCTTGCTATGTAGCTCGGGCAAAGCTCAGACTCATAGTGATCCTCCTGCTTTCAGCCTCCCCAGGGCTGGGATTACAGGTGTGCACTATTACTCTGGCAGACTCAGCCTGCCCTGAGGGTGGGGCTGGTGAAGCATTTTGTGCTGGAGATCAAACTGCAGTTCTTGGACTTACCTAAGCTGGCCTAAGCAAGCACTTAGGTGGGCTGAGCTATCTCACTGGCCCCATTACAGATGATCTTCGACATTTGGACCAGGCCCTGAGTTTATGTGAGCTTGTATGCCCAGTACCTTTGATCCTCAGGTCCATTTTTTCAGGTTGTGATACGTACTATAGGCCCCAGAGACATCAGCATATTAATGGCTCAGGAATGGCCAAAGGTAGACATCAACTCTTCTCTTCAAAATAACCTCTAAGTAAACCTCTTATCAAATGGGCCTACCCTGAAAAGGGAGGGGGGTGGGCTACAAAATATGCCAGCCAAGATAGGGAAAACAGATTTAACTCCTTCAGAATTAGAAAATTTTTAATGCTGTCTCACCCTTCAACCTGGGAAAGCCATTACTCCAGTCCCCAGAGGCTCACTAGACATGATGGTACAGGTCAACTCCTGATGACAGTCATGTTGGCCACCTTTTCTTTTTTACTAGTCTCTTGGTCACTGCATGCTTCCTTCCCTAAATGGGAAGTTATTCATTAATCTTTCTCCATACTAAAGTGGGGATCATTTGTCTTTTGTCTTCCATGAGTCCTTTTAGAGGCTCTGGCTCAGTGTGTCACTTACATCTGCAAGCTGCAAAAGGACACTGCAAGGACTGTGGGGAAGGCAAGGAAGTGGATGGTAACCACACACAAGGAAAAGGCAGTGCTTCAACACAGCATAAGTCCTTCAGCTGAGATTCCCTTCTTAAGACATTCTTACATCTGAGGGCAATGATACCTTATCCTTGGTCTGTCTTCTGCTTCTGAAGTTGAGAGTAAGGAATTTTATTTTTCAATCTATATCTAATACAGTTGTGCATTTTAGGTCAATTCTTTTTCGTATACACAAATGCCCACTCAAAACCCTGTGTCTTACCACATGGTTCCCTTATTCCAAATTTCTGTTTGAAAATGGGAGAAATGCAAGAAGAGTCAAATGTAATTGATTTGTTGTCAGTCCTTCAAACTCTGGTTCTACAAGGCAGAACTTCCTCATGAGGGTAGAGGAACACCTGGGAATGTAGGAAGTTTCTAACTCTGTAAAGCACTGTTATCTGCTCAACACTGGCAGGACGGGAGCAGAGAAGCCTCACCTCTTTAATAGCTTTGCTGGGCTCCATATGTTTACTTACCCTGACGGGGTCCTCTCTTCCGTCGGAATGCTGCTCCTGACTGCAGAGCTTCCAGAAGACTGTCCATCACCCCTGTCTCATCACCTTCTATAGAACAAAGACAGACAAGAAAATTGTTTAACCAGAATAGCATAGCAAATGTCAAATTCCCTGAAATGAAAAGCTGTTGCTTGGATTCCCCTCTCATACAGTGGCTGACAGATGAGAACAGACAAGGAAAGCTCACCTTCAGGTCTCACAGGCCCCTGTTTAGTTGCGTTTGTTTAATAATGGCCAGAAGAAGACTTACTTGCCTACCATCCAGTGCCACCCTCCCTAGCCAGGACTAGCACAAAGAATTACAGAACTTCCCAACTCCAAGATAAGAGTGAGGACCAATTGGCAATGCTAAAATTAGTAAGCAACCATACCACTCCCTCTTTATCCTAAAATGTTCTACTACAACTATAAATTTCTCATGCAGAGCCTGATGCAGGTTGCAGAGCAGGGCTAAGGGAAGAAGAGCACAGATCAAGAGTGCATTTCACGGTGCATGTCTATAATCCCAGCACTTGGGATGCTGAGGCAGGAGGATTGGTACTAGTTTGAGATCAGCCTGGGCTACAGAAATGAGCTCAAGGCCTGCCTGAACTGCATAGAGAGACCCTGTCTCAAACAGACAAAAAAAAAAAAAGAGTGCATTTCAATGTGGAAGGAGGGGGAAAGCAGCAGAGAAAGGCAAGTGAGAATTAAGATTATATATATATATATATATATATATATATATGCCAAATTCCCCAGGAAAAATTTACACATTATGTACTACAAATGTGTACTAATTAAAAAAAGTGCATTCCAAATGGACAATGGCACATACCTATAATCCCAGTGTCTGGGAGGCTGAGGCCAGAAGATTGCAATGTGGAGCAAAGCCTGGGCAATTTAGGGACTTGATGAGACTATCTCAAATTTAAATGTAAGTAGAGTTGGAATGTAGCTCAGTGTAAGGGCACTGGGTTCAATTCCCAGTACCACCTCATTATCAGCACACAAAAAAATATTTCATTTAAGTGCTGCCTCCAGGGGCTGCAACTTCCTGAAGTTAGCTCTGTATCTTAAGCAGCAGCTTGTCTGGAATATAAAGAGTTAAGCAGAATCCTTGTTCTAGCCTGGCTCAGTTTCCATGACAACAGCTCAGGATAGTGAAATCTGAAACTGTGAAATCCCAAGGAGCCAGTTGGCTGCCAGCTCCAAGGCTGGGGCTCACTGATCCCAGCGCCACCTGCTGTCTGAACATCACTAGGGCAGCTGACCTATATTCCAACCTCATTTGCTTGACCCAGGTACTGAAACAGGGCAAGGCCCACTACGCCACCTGTAGACCGGGTGCAGTTCTCATCCCATTTGTGGACTGGACTTCACCTCCCACTGCCTCTTAGCCTTTTCCTATAGTAAAAAACCCTGAAGGCCCAAGAAGAATGGGGAGGAAAGTGAAGGATACTCAGTGTGGCCCTTCACAGACAGCATTACTGGAGTGAAGTTTGTGGCTCATACAAAGGTAAGGGAATTGCTTTCCAGAAAAGTATAATGAAAAGTTCCCAGGAGCAAGAGGCATCAGATTAGCACTGCTGCTTGGTAATTATGCTAATGTTCTGCCTTGAGTCTTACAGACTGAACAGCCCTGAAGACCTCTTCACACACAGGTTCATAGCCCTTCAAGTTCAGCTCAGTACCGTGAGCAATACATGCTGTATTGGTGCATTTCCACTGCCCATGGTGGGGGTGGGGAGGGCAGGGAATCCACAGCAGGAAAGAAGCAGACACAGGAAACAGAGGCCCAGTAATTGAGACCACATGTTTCAACAAAGACATGCTTCTGGTAGTGAAAGAGAGATTCTGCTGAAGAAAAGAAGTTGGCCAGCCTCCCGCCCCTATCCAAAGTTCAACCCAGTTATGATCTCATATGTGTGTACAACTGTGCTAAGGTACTAGAGACATGATTCTCACTGAAATAAGCAGAAAAGGAGGGCAAGCCAGGCTGGGAGGAGAGTCAGGAAAATATTTTAAGAAAAACCCCCAAAAGATTTAGTGGCAAGAATGAGAACAGGCCAGAGGAAGCTCTGGACAGGCAGAAGGAAAGAACACGTACTACAGCAATACTAAAGCCACTGGGAAGAGACATAACGCAAGAACTAGCAAAGGACAGAAACAGATCTCAGCATGAAAAATTGGAATATGCACATAACTGAAATGTGGTTGAAGTCCAGCATCAGGATCTTAGAGGTGAAAGCTGCCAAAAATCATCTGCCAAGAGCTCAGCTCAGATCCCAGCTTTCTTCGTGGCTTCTAGATTAAAAACTTCCACGTTTTCTTGTTGCAACCCATTAATCCTTCTGTACTTACCTGCATTCATGTCTATGAGTTGCTCTCTCTTCTGCTGCTTCTCCAGCCGCTCTTTCTCTGCCTTCTCCTTAGCTAGTTTTGCTCGTCGCATCTTTTCTTCTGTCTCCCGTCGCTTCTGGTTCTCCTTGACTGCTTGCTGGGGGAGAAGGGAGAACGTGTATATTCACCACCAACAAACAACAGCCCTCTGGAAGTCAGCAGGTTGCCCTTGCTTACCAAAAACATATTCCTGAAGTTGTGCAAATCCATAAAGAATTCCTCTACAGACAACTTCTTGGGGTCAAAGAGGAAGTAGTCGCCTAGCTCCTTATAAAGCGTCTCCATGTTTGAGTGCATCATCCGCAACTTGTTATACTGTTCCTGTGCATCCTTCACAAAGCTGTGCAGCCAAGGAGTGAAGGAATAAGCTCACTGCCTTTACCCACGGGAATACCCTACGGATGCATAAGGGCATGCATGACGATCTTCAGTATAGCACCACGCATTACAGCAAAAAACAAAAACAGCAAGTATCAAAAGGGAAATGGTGAGCAACAAATCCCAATACACCGACACAGCAGGGATAGCAACTCAGCAACAGGCTGCTCAGCATATACATGATGGAAAAATGGCTAAGGCATGTTGAGCAAAAAGCAATTTAAGTTCTAAAATAAATTCATTAGGTGTGAATCAGAAAGAAGTCTGCTAAGAGTGGTTAATTTACAAAAGGCCAGAGAGTATAATGTGTGTGCAATGGCAACGGAACAGGAAAAATAAATGATGCAGGCTTTTAGTCTCTGCATGCCTGGCTTTCATTTCCACAACAGTGAGGATGCTTTCAGCAACTACGTATTTAATGGAAAAAAACTGTTTACAAAAGAGAGTGGCTGAATATTGCCACATCTATCCTAGTTGTTCCCTCAGGGTAAGTTTTTCTTCCCTTCCTAAGAAGCAATACCCTCCTTTCAGAAAGGATATAGTCATTTTTTCAACAAACTTGTCTTTTTCATCTGTGGCTGCCGGAAAATTCTGAACATCACGTTCCACATCAGAAATCTGTTTCTTCATCTGATCTAGGTTCTTTTGCAAGTTTTCAGCAGAAACTATAGAAAATGCAAAAACAGCCCAAGAGCTTAATAGCAATTTTAGCATCAAAATTCCCTTGCTTTATTCTTCATTCTGTATATATATTCTGGTACTTAATTAGTTCTCTTATGTACCATCCTCTAATCATTTTATATGTTTAGGTTTCATTTTTGCATCAAGACTATAATTATTGGGTAGACTTCCAGCCTCCATAATACCAAGAACAAAGACAGACATTTAATCTAAAAAAGAAATCTGTCAAATCCCTTAAGTCCTTGGTCTCAATTATTTTATAGAACAGCATTTTAGAGGAGACACACAGAATTATAGAGGCAGGGTAGAAATCTGTCCTACTTCTCCTGAATGCTTTGCCTAATTCCAGGACAGCCAGACCTGATGCTTGCTAATCCAGTTGGTGTATTTCTGAATCACAAAAATTAGGGGTTGGGGAGAAGCCGGTCCATCCTGAGCCGGCCACCTAAACCAGGCATGGTGATGCATGCCTGTGATCTCAGCACTGGGGAGGCTGAGACAAGAGGATCACTATGAATTCAAGCTGTGTAGTGAGACTCTATATCAAGTCAATAAATAAAAGATTAAAAAAAAAAATCACCTGCCTTCACAGTTGATTTTTGCTGTCTGTTTCTTGAGGAAGGGAAAGATTGCTTCCATTTCTACACAGAAACCTTTGAGCCTTACATCTTTCTCTATGGCTTATCAGCTAAGTCCTTCCCCTTACTGAGCCCTTCCTACTTACTGGAGGCTAAAGTGAAAATGATTTAAAATCTAGACTCTCAGTGGTATATGCCTATAGCCTCAGTACTCAGGGGGCTGAGGCAAGAGGATCACCATGAGTTCAAGGCCAGCCTGAACTATACATAGTCCAATAACAGCATGACCTACAACAAAAACTTGACTACCTTTTTTTTTTTTTTTTTGTGGGACCGGGGCTCAAACTCTCAACCTTACACTTGCCCGGCAGGCACTTGTGCTACGAAGCTATCTCCCTGGCACCTATGACTCCCTCATTTCGAGGTGCAGAACCACCTTTGCCCTTTACCCTGACCTGCCTCACCTCGACTGGCCTTTTCCACATGGGCAAGTTCATCTGGAAACTTGAGGACATCAGGATAGTCATTCTCACATAACTCAGCCAAGAAGTGCAACAATGTCATCTTCTGATCTGTAGATTTGGTGTCTCGCAGCTTGGGGCAAGAGGAGAAATTATGAGTGCTGACATGCCCAAGACTGTCTCAGGGCCACACTAGGCACACAGAGCCAATACACCTTCCCCATCAGGTGGCTTACACCTCACCTTACAGAGAAAGCTGATATTGAAGCCAAAAGCACCAGCATTCCTGGAGCCAGCATTCATATAGTTTCCAACAAGGAGGGTAATTTCTAGGAGGCTGGAGAAGCTCTCACTTTTGCGCAGCTCCTCACAAGCAGCAGTGACAGACACAATCTCTGGCTTGATATTCTCCACTTGCTCACTGAACTGTAGCTTGAAGAGGATGGCATTGAGGCGAGGCCGCAGACGGGGTACCGTGCCCATCTAATAGGGAAGACAAGCAGGTCTATTATAGCTAAAGAAGCCTCCTCTGGGAAGATCAGAGTCACAGAGCAGGGAGAAGAATAAGGGAAAGACAGGGTCAATGGAATTGCTATCAACAGATGAAAAGGTATTCATACACAATGGAGTACTACTTTGTTACAAAAAAGGATAAACTTGAGTCATTTGTAGGAAAATGTATACACCTTGAAATGATGTTAAGTGAAATAAATCAGAACAAGCACAAGCATCACATGATTCGTTACATGAGAAACACAAATACAAATAAAAGGGCAAAATAAAGGATAAATAATAAAACACAAGGAGATGCATCTTTTGCAAATGGCAAGGGGACCAAAAGATGGAGTGAAGAGGGAGGAAGGAGATGTAAACAGAATTTTTTTTTTTTTTTTCTTTTTGCGGAACAGGGTTGAAATAAGGCCCTTGCGCTTGCCAGGCAAGTGCCTATTCTACTGAGCTACCTTCCCAGCACCCCCCACCCCACCCAAATTAAATGTGTTAGTACATATACCAACTCCCCACAAAGAATTTAGTCATTATGTACTACAAATGTGTACTAAAAAAAAAAAGGGTCCAAAAACAGATAAGTGGTAAAGAGCAAGTGTGCAGGCTGGTCTCTAGAGCAAAGGGAACAAGGGGGCCAGAGAAGAGAGAAGTGCCACAGCTCCACTCACCACCACACCAAACTGCTCAGATTCTGCCAGATCAACATACTCATCCTTCAGTTCAGAGAGCATTTTTAACTGCTCTGGTTCTGGCATTTGTTTAATGAGATTCTGCAAGACAAAAGAAAGAGCATCTCTGGTTGAGGGGAGGATGAGCTGACAACTCAAGTCTAAGTAACTTTTACTCTTACCAGCCCCACACTTCACCAAGGATTACTTCAATGCAAATATGGGGCAGTGGTAGGGTGCGGGAATAGCTAATAAGACAGTAGAACTTACAGGAAATATGTTGAAATCACCTGACCACCAAAGAAATGTCAGTTTCTCTGAAGCTTCTTTTTTATTTCAACAAGACTAGAGGAGGTTCCTCCTCATCTAGGGTGGGAGAAGCAGAGGCCAAAGTAGAACTATGAAGGGGAGCCCACTCCTACAGGCCAACCCTACTCCTTACCTGAATCATAGACTCGGTCAGAACAGCTTCATTCACCTCCAGGATGACACTCTTAATCTCTTGATAGGGCATGCGGAAGGAACCCAAAAAGATTGCTGCCAGAAGAGGAAAGATATGTTCCTCTCAGTCTCTTCTCCTGTGCCAACCCATCACACAAGCCTATGCTGGATAATCTTTCCAAGAAAGTGCTTTGAAAATCACTCTGCCTATAAAGTTAAAGCTCAAGCTCCAAACCTGCCATCTAAGTTGCCTCATTCCCATGTTTGTCACACACCAGCCGCACTGTTCCATGTATCACATTCACAAACATCACAATTCCTTGCTTTTGCTCACACAGGAAGTCTTTGATCTTCTTTATTTCTAGACTTTCACCCCACTGTTTTAGTTTCCTCCTCCCAAGATTCTATCTTCAAAGCTGCCACTGCCTTGATCTTTCTTTTCTTTTATTTTTCTTCTGTGATGCTGGGGATCACCAGCATGTGGTGCCTTGCATACGCCACACAAGCCTTTACTACTCTGCTATACCTTACTCTGCTATACCTCAATGCCACATTTTTTTTTGAGATATGGTCTTGCTAAGTTGCCCAGACTGGTTCTGAACTTGTGATCCTCCTACTTCAGTTTCCCAAACAGAAGGGATTATACGTATATGTCACCATGCCTGGCTGACCCATGCCAGTTCTTAAACTGCTATGACCAACTTCCTAACAAACATATCCCCCTTTTAACTAAATTTCTCTTATTTTCTTTTCCTGTTTTAAATTAACTTTATTGGCATATTTCAAGTATATATAATGCATTCATCGTACGAAATTTGTGTCTATACATGATATAACTTGACTTTTTACCCATTCATTTCTGCCCCCTGCTTTAACCAAGTTCTCTTATTTTCTAATCTCTGCCTCTTTGATCCTATCAGTTCTCTATGTGTGAGTTCCATCCAGCTGTTGAGATCATACAGTCTGATCACCTTACTGTCTCTCCACTATTACTCCCTTTACTGCCACTATTACTCTCTTGCTGCCTGTTCCTTTCAGTTGTTGCTAACTCAATATTTAATTTCTCTGTTCTTACACTGGGCTAATGCAGATCAGTCTATGCATCTGAAGCAACACCAAGGATAGCTGGGGCTCTGGTAACTTAGCAATCCCTTTTTGTGTTTCCTAACTCCATTCTCTCCCACCTATCTTGGTGGCTTCTCCAAAATATAACCTATCTGCCAACTGTCCCACCATTTCCTTTGTTTTAAGACCTTACTCCTTCCCTGAGAAATACTAAACACAATAAAATTACTTGGCCAGCATTCTCTTCTGCCGCTTAAAAGCTGAGCACTAGGTGTTCAGACTAGAAAAGGTTTAGGAAGAATTACTTTGGAATCATCTAGAAGAAAAGTGTCTGAATACTCCTTATCAGTATGTACTGATACACATGTGTGCATATGTGTGTGCAAGCGTATCTCCATGTACTCATCCCTTTCTTATGTTTCAACATAAGAGATGACCCTAATGCCCCTTTCCTGTAGCATCTACATAATCAAGTCTCCTGTTTTAAAAGGAGCCAAACACAGTGGCACACACCTATAATCCCAGCACTGTGACAGGCTGGTGTCAGAGATCCAAAGTTTGAAACAAGCCTGGACAATTTAGTGACTTAGCAAGACCTTGTCTCAAAAACATAAGGCTGGAGATACAGTTCAGTGCAGAGGTCCCGGGCTCCATTTTCAGTACCACAAAAAGTAAAAACAAAACTTTCTTGACTCAACATTTCTTTCTCCTTAGCCTTTTCATTTTGTGGCAATCTGAACACAGTCTTATTTTCTCTGACTTTCACAATTTTCATTTATTCTTTCCCCACAAACTAGGGAAAAAATGGTACCCATTGAGTGTATGCATGTACTCTACGTAAGATTCCACCTGCAACTTCTCACTCATGAACACCAAATCTCCTTAAAAAGGGACTCTGTTGTTGTTTTTAATTTTTAAAAATCATTCATTCATTCATTCATTTATATATTTGACACAGGGTCTTGCTACACAGCTTGGACTTATACTGATTCTCCTGTCTTAGCCTTCTCAGTGCCGGGATTATAGGTGTGTGTCACACCTGGTTTGGGGCTGCAGGGCATGCCTGGGGTTCAGCATGTGGTACTGGAGAGATTGAATGCAGGTTCTTGCACTTGCCAGGCAGGTGCTTGGACAGCCAAGTTACCTCCCCCAGCACCACTTAATCACTGTTGACTCACTAAGTTTCTCCTTCCAGGACATATTATTATAAACTAATTTCAACTTCCTGTCTTAATTATTTCTTCCTTATCAATATCACCCCATTAGGAAGATAATGTACTGCATTATAGTCTTACATATTGTTTTATGTCACTGATTTCACTTATGAGTATGTATACTTATTAATATGTTTTTAGCTAAATTTTAACGTGTGAACTTTAGTTTCTCATTTGGAAAAATAAGGATAATAACCACATCCCAAGATTATGAGTGAATTTTATAGATTATGTACCCTTTAAACTCTGGATTAGTATGTGTCTCCTAGAGCTTGTTACATTGCAGAGCATCAAACACGTGTTGAATAGAAATTCAAATTCATGCTGGGTGCAGTGGTACATGCCTATAATCCCAGCACTTGGGAGGTTGAGGCAGGACTGCTGTGAGTTGGAGGCCAGCCTGGGCTACATAAATGAGGTAAAGGCCAGCCTAAACTACAAAATGAGGCCCTATCTTTAAGAAAAAAAGAAATTTAAAATTTAAATTCTCAGAATAAAATAGGTAAACAGGTGAGTCAACAGTTAAAACAAATAACAACCATCAATAAAGCGTTGCTTCTATCAAATTTTTTTTAACTTTTTTTTTTTTGAGAACTTCTTCCCCCCCACCCCCAACCGGGGATTGAACTCAGGTCCTTGTGCTTGGCAGCCAAGCGCTTATTCTACTGAGATATCTCCCCAGTTCATTTCTATCAAATTTACATAACAATTTCTGCCAATTGAAGTTCAGAGTATAGATAGCAAGCTCAGAACATAACTGTACAATTACTGACTTCACTCAGAAAACAAGATTTACCTCATTTATTCTAAATTAAAAAGTAATTTTAGGGGCTGGTGAGATAGCTCAGTAGACTAAGCACCTGTTTAGGCAAGTGCAGAGCCTGGGGCCCCTGCACTACATGCTGTGCCAGCCCCACCCCCAGGCACCCTGAGCTGGCGACAGAGTCCGGGCGTGGTGGTGCATGCCTGTAGTCCCACCACTGGGGAGGCTGAAAACAGGAGGATCACTATGAGTCTGAGCTGTGTAGTGAGACCCTATACCAAACACATAAAGATAAAGTAATTTTAGATTTAATTGAAGCCAAAATATTACTTGGATTCATTATCAAAAAATGAGATAGAAACAAATGTACTGAGGCTAGACCCCTTTGCTGTGGATGCAATGAAAAGAGTAAATGCTTTGAAATAAGAAAGTCTGAGGCTGCTCCTACTAGCTTTATGGCCAAATTCCTAAAACTCTTAACCTGTTTCTTTGGCATAAACTGGATACTTGCCAACCCGTAGTACACCCAAAGGAATCAAACACAATATTGGAAATTCACTATGCAATGCCTGGGACAGAGCAAGAATTCAACAAATGGAAGCTAGAGTCAAAAGAATTAAATTCCAGAGAATTCCTTCACATTTCAAATAGCTGGGATTACAGAGTTACTTACAGAGATTCTGGGCAGTCTTCGAATCCAACACCTTTAATTCCTTTACTTTTTTCTTTTGCACAGATTTCTTTTCTTCTCCACCTTCCTGATCCTTTTTGGCTAGCAAAGGAAAAAATTAGAGAAGCATGAATAAGCATAAGCCATCTCTGCACCCTTTTTTTGGTTGTTGTTATTTGTTTTGGTTTTTTTGAAGCAGGGTCTTGCTATGTATATGTAGTTCAGGCTGGCCTTGAATTCATTGTGATCTTCCTGTCTCAGCCTCCCCAGTGATGGGATTACTTGCAGGTACCACCATGTCTGGCTCTGTGCCTTACTGAACTAGTATTATTCAGCCTGGAAATGGGCCTTCACCTCTCTATATATGTTACAATGGTCTTGGCTCCATTGCATTCTTTTGAGGCCAACTTCTAGTTAGCCACATTTTTACTGTTGATAACTCCTCACTATAATAATTATCATTAAGTATTTCTAATACTTATCAATAATAGTTCCTTACTTATTTTCTATCTACTTGAAAGGATCAGCAAACTATCTAAAACTATTCACAAAAACAGCCTATGAAGTATAGCTT